>JAWVMR010000150.1:59930-74229 GCA_036321205.1 Trypanosoma caninum | reverse complement strand
ATGCTGCGAAGAAGGGAACTGCCGGCGGTGACGACGAGTAAAGTGATGCTGATGTTTCTGGACGGGTGGTGTGTGTTTGTGTGTCTCTGTTCGTATGTATTTCTTTGTTTTTGTGTTGCTGTGGGAGGAACGGAGGGGAGTGGGAAAGTAAAATGACAACAATGATGACGACGAACTATATAGACACACACACATATACACATACATACATATATATATATATACATATATACATATATATATATATATATACGTATTGACCACAGTTGTTTTTATTTTTATTTTTTGTGATTTAGTTTATTTCTAATTACTGTTTTAATTTGGGATGACTTGTCTTGGACTTTGAGGCATGCGTGGCTGCATGTATGTATGTTTTTATTATTACAATGTATTTTGGAGATATTATTAACAACACACGTGTTTTATGTTTATTTTATTTTTTTTTATTTTTAACTTTAAATGCCAAGCTTTTTATATACATAACAAAAAGATAGAGCAGTTTATTACCATTATTATTATTTTTTAAATACATACATTGTTATAATTTATATACTTTAGGATTAAAGCTTTTTAAAGGAGAAAAAAAGGCCATAGGTCTTTGTATTAAGAAAATACGACTAAGAAAAAACTCAACAGAAAAAAAAAAAAAAAAAAAGAAAACAAGCAAACAAACAATATAAAAAATTAAGAAAACAGCGGAAAAAAGAAAAACGAACAAAAAGATCAAGACAGTAATAGTAGCTAAAAATTAGGGGGGTAACAAGCTAGTTATACTTGGCAAAACGGCTTGGTGTTTACTTGTTGTAGTTGATTCATATTTACATTTACGTAGTTAGTTACGTTTTTATGAATCTAGAAAACTGCTTTGTGAGGCCTTGCTACTATGTAGGCACCACATGTACAACTTTATGGCATTTAGCAAAAACTTATCCAGTTGTTTCTGTATGTTTTGGTGTTTCTGTTGCATTTAGCACAGTTGCTATGCACTTATCTACAGGCTCACCACGATGGAAGGGTGCACCTAGTTTAGTGAGCCACAGTAAAAAAGATGCTGAACACGTTTGCTTATGTGATACATCGCATCATGGTGTTTTTGCTGAAATATTCACTTCTCCTGTGACACCATCTATAGCTGATGAAGATATTTTGCCCGCTTTATTAACTGATAATGTTGAGCTCTTACATCTTACTTCAGATAACGCTAGTCTTGCACTACCTTTTTCAGGTATTTCACAACAATTTTGTTCTTCTTTTTCTGATTGTCTTTGCTGTTCTAACTGCCAAGGGAGTTTTGCCACTTTTTATTACTTGTGTGAGTCAGCTGCATTAATACCAAATATGTCTCAAGCGAACTTTCCATGTTTTGTGGACGGCACCAATTACATGCATAGAAGTTTTTGTAGGTGTTTTGCCGGTGATGATTATAGTAGTAATGGTGGACACTGTGGTGCAGAATGTACTTTTGGTGCATCATGGGTTTACTTTTCAGGCAATGAAAATTCTCAAGCCAAGGCAGTTGCAATGAAATTTCCACAGTGTGATAACAACAATGTAATTATGTCTAATGGCGTACTTGACCATTTACATATTTCTCAACACAACCGCAATTTTTTGGAATTTCAAAACTTAGTTGAATCTCCTGCTTTGGATAGAGGTTTTGTAGAGGAGGGCAATGGTCGGATTGGGTCAGTGGGGAAGTTGCACTGCAGTGAGGGAGAACACATCCCAAAACAGAACTTTTGGCGAGTACCGTCGGGTTATTTAAATGAAGGGTCTCCAAGCTGTTTGTCACAGTTAGACTATAGACATATTTTTAATTCTGGAAGAATTTTTTGCGGGTTGGCACGGCTGTTCACGTATGTTTTTATAAATCGTGCCTTATGGTTTGACATCTTTTATGGTAGGCTGAAAGCAACAAGGAATTTTTTTTTAAAAAAAGGATGCGTTCATAGCCTTTTGTCAAGTGATAATGGTCTTTGCACTGCTCTTTCTGCTGCAGAACAATACGAGGAAGAGAGCGGCTTTGGCAGAAAAGGAAAGAATACACTTAAAAGATTGCCCGGGTTTGAGGAAAAGTTGCGAAGTTTAGAGGCTCGGCTTGAGCAGCAGTTGCGTTTATCAGTTGAACGTTATGATGAAGGGATTGTTGAGAAGTTTAGTGGTGGTGTTGGGAATGTTGAGGGTTCACAAAAATTTGCTACTAATATTTCTTATGCATCTTTTACCAAATCTTCTAACACGGGGTCGTCTGACACTTTGCGTTTGTCTCGCTATCAGCAGACCGCCTCATCGATCAAAGCTGCTGATAGGGCGAATTTTTTGGGCACACAGCAGCATGATCGTGGGATAGATGACGTTTTTGTGCGCCACCGCAGTGACCGTGTTGCACCCTACTCTCTTTCTTTGACGTACCACGACGCCTATGGTGGTTCGCGGACAGTTGACACACAAAAATTACCGCCTTTAAAGTTGCCACCTCGGTCGTCTGCTGCTTCAGCAGACGGTGATGTGGTGTCCGGTGCGTCGGCCTTGCGTGGGCAGTCATTGAGGTTATCGTATTTGCGTGAGGCAACTTCTCGAGGCACCAATCACTTTTGCGCGGCCTCGGTTGATGACGTTCAACGTGTTGTCAAAGGTTGTTTTGTCGCACCGTTACCGCTGTTCGGCCATGCGACAGGCTCGCGTCTTCAGGGTGTTGCTGGCAAGGGTGATAAGTTTCGCATTGGCGCTTTTTTAGGTGGTGGTGGCTGTGGAAAGGTATACGAGTGTTTGAACACTGAGACTGGTGAGGTATTTGCTGTTAAACAAGTAATGTTTGACCCAAAGGATGCAAAGTTACGATCTAGGCTGAGGCAGCTTAAATTGGAAAAGGAGGTGTTAGCGCTGGCGGCGCGTCATCGCATGCCGTGGATTGTTGGTTTTTATGGGACCGAAAAACACGGTCACTCTGCTCTAATGTTTTTGGAGTATTGTGCCGGGGGGTCGCTTTTGGACTACATGCTTAGTGGTGGCAATTCAGTAACATACCAGTCGCAAGGTCCTGCAGATGTTATTAGCGCTGCTGGTGTGACTGGCATTGGGCAAAGGCCTCTTCTGGCATCATTGGCAGGCGGGGGCGGGTCATATCATCAACGAACTGAAAAGGAAGAAAAATTTGCTGGCTCGTGTGGTTTGGGCGATAATGCGGATGCCAAAGAGTCACCCCCGTTGGGTGTTTTTGATTCGCTCCCATTTGTTGCAGCGGCTGATTTAGCAAACGAGAAAAAGAAGCTTTGTGAAATGCCATTTTTTTCTATAAGTGAGGTACAACGTTTTGCACGGCAGGTTCTTGAGGCTCTCTATTTTCTTCACGTTCATGGATACGCTCATATGGATGTAAAAACCGCAAACATTCTTGTAACAGAGGATGGAGACACACGTCTTGCTGATTTTGGCTGTTCTATGCGTTTGCGGCAAAATGTGTCTTGTTGTCGCTTTTGTGATCCAGCGGGGCAAAACGCAGCTGATATAACCAACGACACGGCACTGCCAACCGCCGCGACAACAGCCACAAGCGCAGCTGGTTCTAGTGGTACTGCTGCTGCTGCCCAGTCAAACGGGAAACACGACAAACCAACACTACCATACCCTGTTCTTGATGATGTTGACAGCATCACAGAGTTCAGGGGCACTGCTTTGTACATTGCACCTGAAATGCTTCGATTTGAGCGTGAGCGCATTGGCACCCCAGGAGATGTGTGGTCTTTTGGCTGTGTTGTGATGGAGCTCGCGACTGGTGAGGCCCCATGGCGACATATTGCTGCTGATAAGCTTAGAGTACTTTATTCTGTTGCCTCCGCGCGGGAAGAATTGCCGCTGCCGCCGCGTGTTTTGCAGGCAGCTGAAGATGCGGCTCGATGGTTGTCGACGCATGCCGCCGACGAATGTGTGGACCGTGACGTCAACACTGAAGTTGCGCAGAAGCAAAGATGTATGGAGAGCGGAGGGTGTAAGAATGGCGCAGCAGTTTACACAAGTGGCGAGAAATGCGATTGTGAACGCCGTCAGCAGATGCACTTGTGGCTTGCACTGAAGGATGTTCTTTCACTTTGTCTTCGAATTCGCCCAGAGGAGCGTCCTAGCTGTGAGGATCTTTTGCATCATCCTTTTCTTAATTTTGATTGAGGAAGTATTGCATTTTGCTTTTGTTGTTTTTTGTAGATTTGCTTGCCGCTGTACGTGTATGTTTATGTGGGTTAAGTGGGGATTTGTGGGTTCAACGTAGAGAGGCAGTAGTTTGCTTTGGCTGTCAGTGAAGGGGATGTTTTTGTGTTTTCTATTTACGTATAAAGAAACCGATTCAAAAAAAAAAAAAAAAAAAAAAAAAAAACACGGGCGTGTTGAAACAAACAACTCCCCTCCCCCCTCTTCTTTAAAAAGAAAAAAAATGGTGTAAAAGTGCATATATATAAATCAATAAATAACTAAATTCGGAGCTGCAAAGGGGTTTGTCACGGACTTGTGGGGATTTGACGAGGAAATAAAAAGGGAAAAACCACAGCAGACTTTTCCCCCCATTCTCCCCCTTCAAAAAAAAAAAAAAAAAAAAAGAATAAAAAAAAAGCGATGAAAAATACTAATTATAGTATTAATAAACGTGGTGTCTGCTATTTTATTTTTATATTAACTATTATCATTATGTATTTATTTATTTGTTTTATTTTTTTGTTAAATTTGAGCATGCTTTTCTTACGCTAGTGGCAGGCTGCTTGTAATCTGATATAAAAAAATTTTTTGGCTATTATAAACTTAGAGAGAATGAACTAAAAAAAAACAACAACAACAAAAAAAATGGAGGCCTTTATTCTTTTTTTTTTTTTTTTTTTGTCTGTGTGTGTTTATTGATCTTATTATTGTTTAAAATGGTAATATATATATATATATATAAACACGAACAAACAAACCACAAAAGTGACACCGAATGGGGTAACTCGAGTGCGAAGTCTGTACGGCGTGTGTGTGTGTGTTTTATGGTGGCAATTGTTTTGTTGGTGGTTGTTATTTTTATTTTATTTATTTATTATTATTATTATTTTTTTTTTTTTGGTGTGGGGTTGAGGGAAAGGTCAACAGGACGCGTCAGTGTTTATTTGCTGAGTTGCCGTTGTGTGTTTTGTGCGCATTATACTTTGACGTAATAAACAAATTATTTTTACGAAAAAAAGGGAAAGAGGAAAAAAAAAAAGGAGAGGGGTGTAACAAAAAAAAAAAAAAAACAATATATATATCTACATATATATATATATATATATATCTACGAGGTGGAAAAAAGGTTGAAATAGGTAGAAGAGATAAGCCGGGTAACAAAAATAAAAAAAAAAAAAAAAAAAAAAAAAAAAAAAAAAAAAAAAAAAAAAAAAAAAAAAAAAAAAAAAAAAAGAAAAAGAAAATCACGAAAAAAACAAAAAACCTGAAATAAAGTGAGTTGATAAAATAAAATTAAAAAGAATACATTTATATCCATATCCACATCCATATCTTTATATATATATATACATATAAATATATTTAAAGGCTTTTTTGAGCATTAAATGAAACGCCGTACACCTGTTGTGTTTCAGGAATTAGCTACTGAGCCAAGTGAGTTTTCAACACGCAACGGGGTGCGAGTAGACAACTCAAGAGGCAATGTTATTGACATCACTTCGGAATTGGCACAAATTCCTTCACCTTCACCAACATTCAGTTTATTTTCTCGCTTTCAGGAGAGGAATGTTGATTTTGACGGTGATTGGATGATGTTTGATGGGGCAGAGGCATCGCAGTTAGTTTCGCCAATTAATCAGGAGCTAATGCAGAAGTTGCGTCAGCATCAAGATATTGCACAAACAAAGCGAGGCGATGTTGTTGCCACTTTTTCTGCTGATTGGGAGGACAAAATATCAGCAGCAGCAACCAAAACATCAGTGGCTGCGTTGAAAGAAGTTAATTCTGCTGAGGACGAAGAGTACACATTGGGGGAGAAATATAACACGGCAAAGGGGCAAAAAGACGAGTCTTGTAGCAATGTTCACTTTGATGGTTCTGGCGATGGTATCCAAGGCGAGTATCTCGGTTTTCTGCCTGCCGCTGGTGCGAAAGATGATGTCGCAAAGAACGATCTTCAAGCGACACTAACAATGAAAGAGGGTGAAGATGGGATGACATTTGTAAATGTTTCATTGCAACAACAACAACAAGACCGTTCGTTGACGCCATCGGCTGCTGCACAGCATTGTGTTGTTCCACTATGGAGTGTGGAGCGCTTTACAAAACGGAATGGATATTCTTTCAACTCGCTTATTGCTTTACATCAAGAGATATGCGACTTTGTAGAGTACATGCGTCCCTCACAGGCGGAGATACAGATGAGAAACCTTATTGCGATGGAGGTACGCTCGATCGCCAAGCGACTTTGGCCAGACTGTGACCCTATTGTGTTTGGCAGTATGTCAACTGGGCTTTTGCTGCCTTTGTCTGACCTTGATATGTCTATTCTAAACGTGCCGATGCCAGTAGAGGATGCACTTATTGCTCTTGCACGGGAGATTGGCCGTGAAGGTTTATGCCATGCCGCCTATCCCCAGTTGATTCTTAAGACAAAAGTGCCATTGGTAAAGTTTCAGCATCGTCTTTCGATGTTAGATGTTGATATTAGCATTAATGCGGTAGATGGCAAGCGGAATTCTGCCATTGTTTTTGATATGCTGCGCTCTTTTCCTGAGGCGCGGCCTTTGACGCTGTTAGTAAAGTATTTTTTGCAGCAACGTGATATGCATGAGCCATATTATGGCGGTCTAGGTTCTTTTGCAACAACATTGTTGGTGATCAGTTTTCTCCAACACCACCCCATATATACATCTCGTCCTGAAGAGCGCAGCTGCTCTGGTCTTGGGCGACTGTTGGTTGACTTTTTTCGGTATTATGGCATGTACTTTAATTATGAGCGTTGTGGCGTTTCATTGCTGAATGGCGGTCGTTACTTTCGCCGTACGGATACATCAATGCTTATGCAAACCAGCATGGCTGGCCAGAACGCGTTTGTGCGTCAGGCGCAGGTTGTGATAGAAGACCCGGGATGCAAGGAAAACAACGCGGCAAGTTCATTGCGCAGTTTTCATGTGATAACTTCGCTTTTTACATACGCCTACATGGCGCTTACGGCTTCGTTTGACGCCCCTTGTGGCGAAGGGGCCTATGCGCTTTCGCCGGACTCTACGGAGGTCGTGCGGCGCCCAACTTTGCTTTCACGCATTTTGCACGTCGATGCGGCTAGCGTGAGCCGACGCCGGTTCATTGCCGCAGCGTACGACGCGCTTATGCAGGACCCCGCACAGCGGGAGAGACTTTTGGAGGCTGCTGCGACAAGTTATGAGACGCTTCAATCGTCAGAAGAGACATTTCCTCGAGGTGTTTCATCTTTGGATTGTATTGACGGTGCAGGGGGCAGTAGACCCGGCCGTGTTGCTACTGCTACTCCTATTACTTATGTTAGCGCTGGCTATAGTAGTAGTAATGTTAGTAGTAACAGTAGTGATATTAGTAGTAATAGTAGTAATAGTAGTAATAGTGGTTGTGGGAGCTGCAGTAGAACCGATGATAACAGTATGCAAGGCTCATCGTCTAATGACAGTTCAGTTCGGATGGTATTGCGTTCTTCACTCGTGTGATTTGTTTGATTTGCGTGTTTTTTTTTGAAATGTGACAGTTGTTTTTTGCAATACTGGAAGGAGGTGTGTGGTTGTGTGTGTATGTTGTTAATGTTGGTTCTGTTGAAGGAATAAACGTATGTGAAAAGAAGATGAAAAAAAAAAAAAAAAAAAAACAAATATAATGTTAATAATAATAACAATAACTAAAAGAAAGAAGAGCAAAGAAGGCAAAGAAATAAAATGGAAAAAAATGACAAGAACAATCGAAAAATAAGAGAACTTATGAGTTGCTGCGGAGAAGGTAAAGAAGTGGGGAAAAAATTAAATGAGAGCAAGGAAATAAATCTATGCAACACCAGTTTAATTTCGTTTTAGCGCGTGTTTATTTTTGTTCTTTCTTTTTTTTTTTTTTTTGCTTGGGTATGTTTGTTTTTGTGTTTGTGTTTTTTGGTGTTTACAGGTAAGGAACTGGTAGAAATAAAAATTGTAAAAGAGTATAAATGCAAACTAAGGAAAATAATAATAATGAAGCAATTCTGGATATATATATATTTGTTTTGTTTTGTTTTTAAAACAACAAACAAAAGCAAGATTATATATATTTATATATATATTGCTTAAAATATGCATTATTAAAATTTTTAAATTATTGTTTTTACTACTTTTACTAATAAATACCAATATATAATAGAGGTGTGTTGGTGGGTTTGTCATTTTTTATTTTGTTACTGTTTTACTATGAAGAATACTTAACAATAGTAAACTAGCTTACAAAGGAAGAAAGGAAAAACAAAAAAAAAAAAAAAAAAAGAACAAAAGAAAGCGAAGACAAAGGAGTGACAGCGCGCAACAGACCTCACAGATGTCTGGCGCACAACAAAAAGTTTCAGCTCTTAATCTTGGCGCCAGCAGCAGCACAAAAAATGTCAGCGTCAATGCCAACGCAAAAAACAACAATGCGGTTGTTTCGGGGTTGACGGAGGAGCAGCAGCAGGAGATAAAAGAGGCATTTGATCTTTTTGACACGGACGGCAGCGGCACAATTGACGCGAGGGAGCTCAAAGTCGCAATGCGGGCGCTTGGCTTTGAGCCACACAAGGACGAGGTGCGTCGCATGTTGATGTCAATCAGCGACGAGCGCAGCGGCGGTGACACAAACTGGGAGGGGCTTGCGATCGGCTTTTCGGAGTTTATGGAGCTCATGGCGCGCAAAATGTTGGATCGGGACTCCCGTGAGGAGATGCTTAAGGCGTTTCACCTTTTTGACGAT
The DNA here is from genome assembly GCA_036321205.1 of Trypanosoma caninum. Taxonomy (NCBI): domain Eukaryota; phylum Euglenozoa; class Kinetoplastea; order Trypanosomatida; family Trypanosomatidae; genus Trypanosoma; species Trypanosoma caninum. The sequence continues at coordinate 65,289 of JAWVMR010000150.1, read as the reverse complement.
GACAAGACGGGGAAGATATCGTTCAAGAACCTCAAGCGTGTGGCGCAGGAGTTGGGGGAGAACATGACAGATGCGGAGCTGCAGGAGATGATAGACGAGGCTGATCGCGATGGTGACGGTGAGGTGAGTGAAGAAGAGTTTCTTCGAGTGATGAAAAAGACATCTTTGTATTGATTGGGTTTTTGAGGTTGCACGTTTTCAGCGCACACATATATATATATATATGGGTGTGCTAACAAGGTGAAACAAGTCGAGAGATAGGGGGAGAGGCAAAGAACCAAAGGCTACTCGATGTGCATATGTGTTATGTAAACGTGCGTGTGTTATATGTATATACTACTGTTTGTTGCATTATTGTTTTATTATAATTTTTTTTAAATTTTTTGATGGAGTTTAATATAATTACTTTTTTGTCTTTTTTAAAAAAGTGGTTATTATACGTCAATAAAAAGGAAAAAAAGAAATTTTTTTTTATAAAAAAGTCCACGCAGGAACTCCTCCTCCTTTCTTTTTTTTTTCTCCCCCCCCCCCCNACAGAAACTTCTCGTGGTGTATAAAAGCGCGGCATATTGGCAAGTTATAAGTAAAATGCTCAGACACAGAAACAACTAAAAACAAAACAAAACAACAAAAAAAAAAAAAAAAAAAAAAAAAAAAAAAAAAAAAAAACCCCCCCAAAACCCCCCCCTTTTTTTTTTTTTTTTCCCCCCCCCCCCCCCAAAAAAAAAAAAAAAAAAAAAAAAAAAAAACATAGCAGCAATAGCAAAAAACCGAGGAAATATAAAGGAAGGGAGTGAGAGGGTTTAGTATTTTACCCATGTACGGCGGTGAATATTTGCAAAGAGCAACTGACACGATTTGTGATTTGCAGAGCGAGCGTTTTCTTTTGCGCTCTTTTTTTTCTCACACGAGATGTGATGATGCGACAGCGAAAGCGGCGGAAAGAGCAAAGTCAGCTGCAGCTGCGTTTGTGGAACCGCCAGTCTCAAGTTCACTTTGTCTTTCTGACGATGGCGTGGATGAAGAAGCTTCTGGTGTGCTTTTTCATGACAAAATACGCTTGCTGAAAAAGTCAATTCAGGAACAGCGGGTCGCGTTTGAGGAGCGCTGGCGTGAAGAGGACACCCGTGAGAAAAGTGGGGGAGTCGAATCACGTCCGCTCCCTCCCGGGGCGGAGTGTGCGGTGAATATTCCACAGGAGCACAACAACGACGCGGAGAAGACATTTGCGATGATGACAAGTGTTACGCCTGGGCGAGAAAACGGACGGCATGACGTTTGCGACGATGGCAATGCTGTGATGGACTTGACGGCGTCACCGGCTGTTGTTGTTGTTGTTGATTCACCGTCTTCTCTTGTTGAGCACCATGACGCCACCACCATGACAGCAGACGTGTGCTCCGGGCCACCGGGTCTCAGTGCAGCTGCCTTTTGTTCTGTTGACCATAGTGCCAACGTTTTTAGCGGTGTTGCTAGTGTTAATGATAGCAGTACCAGTGATGATCGAGGTGGTGATGCAGGTTTAGTCGGGCAAAATGACGACGCACAACAGTCACATAGCTTGAATAAAAAGATGAAAGCTAAGAAAAAAAAAGTACAACTTGTTGCGGCAGCAACAAGCTCAACGGAAGCACAAAAGAAACCGATTAGATCTTTTTTTCGCCCTCACCAAAACATTTTTTTGACTTCTGCATCCACAGAAAGCGCTGATTCTACAAAGTTGCAAGATTTTAGGAAGTCACAAAGTGTTTCTGGAAACCGTAACACGAAGCGAGCGAAGACTTTAAAAGGGCAAACTTTGTATGCACCCGCTATGTGCTGCGGCAGCCGGCGGTCTGCACGAGAGGGGTCTTTGCAGCAGCTGTCAACTTCTTGTTTTGATAATAAAACAAGACCGCGTGCGCGTGACGATGGTTGTGGCGTGCGTAATATGGCACATAAGGCATTAGAAGAGAACGCCTTGTTGACAAAACGTGACTGTGGGCTTGGGCAACATGTGGGGCGTGGCGGGGACGACACTATCCTAGTTAGTAGACGGTCTGTGAGCCTTGAGAACCCGCGCGACCAATCGATTCATTTTTTTTCCGGCGGAGACAGCACACGCAGCGGGGGCAAAAGAAAAACGACAGTTTTAACCCAGGCTACGGGAGCTCCAGGTTGGGATGGCTTGTCACGCTCAAGAAGCCGTTCTCCAAATTTTATGCATGCGTGGGTTCAAAGAGACATGGCTTCTTCGACATCTACATGTGGTGCTTGTTCATCTCCCGCTTTGCTCCCAGAGCAACGAGAGAAAAAAAAAATGACATTTGAGGATGATGCTGCTGCGCGTCAGCGTCGGTGCCTGCTTCGTCAGATCCGATTGATTGATGCCGAGATTAATCTAGTGGAGCAAGTTCCGTGGTCTAGGTCCCTGCGTTCCAACACGTGCTCATCTTTTGCGCTTAACGCGGAAAAAGCCAAACTTGTGTCTTTGCGCAAGCAGTATGAAGTTGAGTTGGAGCGAGTGACAAGATGTGGTTTAAGGCAAGCAGCCCAACCGCCATCATCATCATCCTCGTCGTTTATGGCGTCATCATCTGCGCAGCCTTCATCTTTGTTTGTCGTCACACCCAGACATGGCCCATCTGTTTATGAGAAGGTCTTGCAGCAGCAACACGAAGAAGCTCAACGAAAAGAAAGCAAGAGACGGTGTGTAAAATGGGGGAGTGAGAAGCCGTACCCTACGAGGTCAAGTGTTGAGTGCGGTGATCTCTTTTTTCCTCCCCCTTCTTCTATTGTTGCCGCTAAGGGTGGTGAGATTAAAAGAAAGGACAAAATGTTAAACAACAGAAGTTTTTTTTCATCTAGTTTTTGTCATAAGGAACACTCCGCCACATCAGATGATCTTCAGATAAACGAGGAGCCGAAAGTTGTTGAAGTTATTTCTGGCCAGCCAGTGCGGGGGTCGATGGGGGGCCGTAGGTCTATTTCCACTGATGCGGAAAGAATGCCAGCGGGTTATGTGTACACTGCGTTATCATCATCTTCTTTGCAGCATGGGGGAGAGGCGTCTAAAAAGGATGCTGCAGGAGTTGCGGGTTTTGCTGATTTTTCTGACCGCAGTCATGACGGTGACGGGGTTCCATTTTACTGGAAGATGGCACAGGAAAGACGGAGGCTAGGAATGAACTCTGGAAAAACACGCAATAAAAGTGTTTCTTTGTCAAGTTGTAGTTCCTTTTTACCATCTCCAGATATCGTAAAACAGCAGCCGTTGAAGGCATGCGGTCGTGGTGTTGCATATGGTAGCGGTGAGCGGGATGTAGAGCTTTGTGCGGACGTTGCAGCAGAGCAATATTACTGTACAGAATACGGTGTGGAAAGAGATGTTAGTGAGAGGCCGCAGCGTGTGACATCTTGTGGCGGGAGGGGGACCAGAAGAATAACGGGACGTGGGGGCTATGGGCGGGATTCTTTTTTGTCTTCATTTGCATGGAAACCGAATAAGTCCACAAACCAGAAACATAGGCAGAATGGTGAAATATCACCAACTGCGTCCTCTAATTTACGTTTGGAGAGGCGTAAGTCTTTTTCTGTTGGGTCTTCTCAGCGAGGGGGAGTTAGGGGACGCTCGGAGTTGTGTTATCGTTTGCAGGCTCCTACTCTGACTGAAGGTGTCACTAATGTTGACTTAAATTCTCTTCACCACTACCAGGATTCTGCTGAGTATGCAAACAAAATAGCAAAGGTTGGGAATGACGTGCCGCGTTGTTTGGATAGTAGGGCCAAACCTTATGATAATGTGCGTTATTTAAATAAGCATCGACTTGTTGCGTATAAGTGTGACGCCAAATTTTCTGAGCAGCAACAGCGGGAAAACAGTGAAGTTTCTGAATTATCCTTTTTATCGCCTGAGAAGCGGACTTTGTGGTGTGGTGGTGGTTCAGATTTTCAACGTGCTGACAACGACGTCAATAGGAGAAGACGTGTTGTTCAGCCAGCCGTGGCAGCTGTGCCATTAGCACAGGATGGATGCGCTGAGATTAATGGGCGCCGGGGGTTTTCTGGTTATTTGGCGGGGGCAAGGAATGATGGGATGGGTTTCTCTTTTTCACAGAAATGTGAATCTCCTCCAGCAAGAGAATACACACCACCACCACCAGAATTGTCACAATCACTGTCGTTAGCGGCATGTAATTCATACGCGCGTCTGTCTGAACAAAAAGAATGCAATGGAAATTTTTTGTTTACCAGTACTCAGTGTGATTTAAAAAATGCGGGGAGTCATCGCGCTAGTGAGCATCAGCGAGAACGGCGGGGGTCGAATGCGCTAGAAGGACAAACGCCAGAGTATGTGGGGCAAATGCAACTTGGTGAAAAGCAATTGATAAGTGACACTCCTTCAAAGACTTCAGATATTCATGTATCGCCTTTGACAGAGTATAGTCGTAGTATGTCTCCAGTAGCCCCGTTGTCTGTTGAAGTTACCGCGTTAGATCAAAGAGGAAGCAATATTACAGAAAGCAAACGTGCAGTTTGCCGGGAAGAAAGTCAACATAAACAATATTCTTTTAAATATGCACCGCCACCACCGTTGAACTTACTGTTGACGCATGGGGGAAAAAAGCTTGTGGGCAGAGACGGTGGTTGCACAATCGCTTCATCGTTGAATGCAACTCAATTGTCGTTTGACTCGCGGAGGATTAGTAATATTGATTATGAGTTTCAGAATGAACCTTCTATTTCTTCTGATTTTTTTATCACTCAGAGGACAGGACTGAACTGCGCTAATGGCATAACGTTGAGGCAGCTATTTGAACACGAACACCCGTCCGCTATTTCTTTGTCATTAGAAGGAAAAGATGAGTATGGGGCTGGCTTAACAGACGTTTTGTTGGACCGTATAAACAAAATGCGGACGGAGATGGGACTAACGGGGAGTTAACAGGATACTTTATGTTTTAGATGCACAGAAAAGAATAATTTTTTATTTTATTTTATTTTTTATTTTTTGGCTGTGGTAGTGGTGAACGTACGATAAACAGAGAAGTTGATGAGGAAAGAACTGTGCGTTGCGTGTATGTTTTAATGTAATATAATAGAATTATTATTATTATTATTATTTTGTTAGATCTACTTTTAGACTGAGTATTAGTTGTACATTGCCAATAAATAAAATAAAATGGTAATGGTAATAAAAGACAACACTTAATTATGAAACTCTTTTATTTTTTATTTTTTATTTTGTTTTTTGTTATTGTTGGAGACCTGTTTTGTGTGTTTTGTAAATAACATATTGTTGCTTGTTCTTTTTTTTTTTTTTTAACTTTAACTAGAAAGAAAAGTCAACAAACAAACAAAGAAACAAAAAAAAAAAAAA
>JAWVMR010000150.1:13814-59811 GCA_036321205.1 Trypanosoma caninum | reverse complement strand
AATTTTTTTTTTTTTTTTTTTTTTTTTTTTTTTTTTTAAATTAAAAAAAAAAAAAAAAAAAAAAAAAAAAAAAAAAAAAAAAAAAAAAAAAAAAAAAAAGGCAAAAAAGACGTTTAGCGTAGCGTAGAAGGTAAAAGTTGGAGAGAGAGCAATAATAATAATAGTAATAATAATAATAATAATAATAATAATAATAATATATATATATATATATATATATATATATATATATATATATATTTATATTTGCTATAGTGTGTAAAATTGTTTTGGATGAATGTGGCGTCAGAAACGGTTGCGTGGTTTGACCCCGCTATTTTTTTAGTAGACGAGTTTGATTGCGACGATGAAGAGTCTCAAATAGCAAAAAACGTTGTGACAAACGTAACACGCCGTCGCTTTGAGTGGCAGACACTCACTGATTGCCCTTTAAACAGCGGCAGTGTACATGCCATGTTTGGGGAGTTTTATCGCAAAATAAAAAATAAAATACATTTGGCGGCATTGCAAAATATTGGCTGTGAGATTGAGCGTCCAACAATCCCCATTGATTTGAAAGAGGAGTCCATTGCGCATATTGTAAGCGCTGGGGGCACTTACGCAGTAGTAACTGAAGCGGTGCCGCAGTACTTGTATATTTTTGATGAAGTGTCTGATATTGTTATTAGTCGCCTGAAGTGTGCCGGGGATAAAGACAGTTGTGGGGAAACACGGGATGATTGGGTTTTTTTTATTGATGAACATGATCTTGTTTCTGCTCTTTTTCTCGATCCCAGAGGTAACTTTTGCGTCGTACGATGGAGCTCTGGTAAGGCGGCGTATTATCACATACCACGCCGCAATGAGAATAGCAGGTATTGCCGACAGCAGCATTACGGAATGTTGAATAAAATTGACATTATCTCTTCTCAGGACGCTGAGGAAGCGTCTACAGAATACAGTAATGGTGACATGACACCACGGCGATTTCCACTTCAATTTAGTTCACGTATTACTCAAATGTTGCAGCCGTTTTGCCTAGAATGTATTGCGTGGGACCCTCATAACGTTAGTGACGTGACGACTGGAGACATTATTCTTGGCTCCAGCAACTGCGGGATTATTCTCACCTGTCGTCTGGAGGCTCATGGCATTTTTGCGGCCAGACAACTTTATCGATTTCCCTCACCATACAACTGTCATCCTATTGATAGTATAGCATACACAGTAACGTCACAGTTGCATGACAACTTATGCCGTCATGTAGTTCTTATTGCACAGAAACACCGCATGTTTGTATTTTTTTCTTTTTGGAAGGAGAAAAGCACCCTAGACGATGCGTTTGAACCATATCGTGACAATTTTTCCCATCAGCATCACAGTTCTCTTAGGAAGAGGCACTCGTTACCTTCCTGTTACGACGTTATATCTTTGTCTTTTTTATGCTCTTCCGACACAGGAAATAAAGAATGTTTGTCAAACTACATTAAGGTCGGCAGTGATACATCGGTTGATGCAGCCGCCAGTTGTGGTTTTGGATGCCGGCATAGGGCCATTTCTAGCACCATTGCTTCTGTGGGTTTGTCTGGAAGAAATTCTTATACAAAGGTTTTAACAACACGTCTTCTTTCTCGTGTTGTGATTTTGGAACCTGGCGAACTGCTTATTTCTCCACAGTCGCCAACAAACATGGAGATTGTGGCAAGAGAAAAAGAACATACTGAATCTGATACATGCAAAGCACTCCTTCCTCCAACAGCCACCGCGGATGAACTTTTACCTGTTTTTTATTGGCAATATGGTGACACTTTGACACACGGCATTATTGTTTTGACTAAACCAACAAGTGAAGACAATGTGTATACTTCGTGTTCAGTGGACGCCTCTATTTCGTTGCCAGGCCATGGGGCTTCTGCACTGTCACCGTTGCAACAGGCGGCAAAAACACAGCTATCACAGCAAAAGGTTTTTTCTGCAGATTTGTGGCAAAATTTGTTGCCGATAGTTGTGTTAAGCGTTGCAAGTCTTCGAAGTTGCTTGAATGGCTTTTTAGCGTTGTTGCGTAGATTTCAACGACAGCCGCGAGGATTTATTCGTTCTCCACTGACCTTTTCTCGTGTAACTGCTAATGATGTTGAAAAGCCAACCACGTCCAAAGAGGCACGATTGGAGGGCATTAGATTGGCTGATGTTAAGACGCTTCTTTTGCTTCGCCATCGCGATGGTGGGGCTGCGGTGCCAAACGGTGGCTGTTTGTCTGCATCTCCGTTGGCCGCCAAGAGCCGCGCCGCAGACGCCGGAAAGGGCGGCTGCGGGCTGAAAGGACCATTCAGCAATAGGGTGGAGCGGGAGAGCTTAGGGGGCAAAAGGAGAATGAATGGGAATGAGGAGGATAATGATGGAGAAAATGAGGAGTTTGTTTCGTTTGCAATGGGTTATGGTCATTTTGCAATTACAACTGCACGTAATTTGTTTGTTTTTTGTCACTTTGCTGCACTTCCGTTTCCACAAAGGGCAGAGCAGTGGAAAAACTCGCTTGTATTTGCTCGGGGGATTACATCTAATGGACTGGGTGGGGCGGAAATGGGCCTTCGGGGTGACAGTCACGTCTACGCATTTTGTTCACATGACTCCGGGCTTTCACAGATGTTTCATTTGTTTTCCACATCGTGTGTACTTGATATATTTTTTTCTCATCGTCGAAATGCTCAGTACGTTGCACAGCTTATTGATGCGGTAAGTCCAACCATTGTGCATGTTGAGGAAAACCACGGTGCTGATTTGAAGAGGAGGTGGGGAATGCAAAGCCTAGATGAAACCCAGCAGCAGATGGCGGGCCCGATTGCTAACCGCTTTTCACAGCAACAACAACATCAGCAACAACATCAGCAACAACATCAACAACAACATCAGCAACAACATCAGCAACAACATCAACAACAACATCAGCAACAACATCAGCAACAACATCAGCAACAACATCAGCAACAACATCAGCAACAACATCAGCAACAACATCAGCAACAAGAGCGTATGAGCTTAAGGTTGTCGTTGTCTCCGCCTTCTGTAGCATTCAGCGCTGCTAAGGTGGCAAATCTCTCGTCACTTAGTTTTGGTGGCCTGGATGCCCAGCAGCCGCTATGGCCGCAGAGTGTTTTGGAGAGCACTAACAGCGATACAACGATTTGTTTTGAGGACCTTGTGAACAGTTACAAGGGGAGGGCGATTACTCTTTCCCACCTTGGCACACTCGGTGGGCAGGTTGAGACTGGACATTGTAAGACGACCTGCTACGACATGGATAAACTACATGGTATGGCACTGCGTCTAGCTATTTTTTTTTTAGTTGCAAAGGAGCAGCGTAACATTTTGTCGCGTGTTAGAACGTCATACGCTACGTGTTTATTTCGCCAACGTCGGTTTCTTGAGGCGGCTGTTCAGTATGGGCTGGCAACTGACGGGACACCGTACTTAAACACGCTCTTGGTGGAGTTTTCACGCGTTGCGATTGACGACATAGAACCTCTTCTTGTTTTGCTATTGCTGCGTCTGCGTGTGTATGAGACGAGAAGACGAAGGACTGAAGGAAACAAAGTTGAAATGACATGTCTAGTAACGTTGCTTGTATCGCTTCTTTTTGAACGCTGCAACCAGCTTGCAAAGAGTAAAATGAATGAAAGCGACATTGATGCTTTTGTGCCACCAGCAGTAACTCCAGCTGCAGTTTCCTTTTTGCCGGGCAAAGCTAAAGCGTTGGAAGTGCAACGGCGCTCGCTTGAGATGAGCAACTATATCAGAAATAAATATAATCTTTCTAAGCCAAAACAATTACTCGATGATATTCTTTTGCGATTTTTTGAATTTGTAGAGTGGAAAGCAATTTACGCTGCCGTTTTTGGTATTGCAAATAGCGAACTGAGTGCTTTTATTTGCCGTAAGTTTGGACACAAAAGGAATTTGCTTTGTAATCTTTTTTTCCAACAAGGGCGACCATTTGAAGGGTTAGCGCAACTTGGTGCATGTGGTGGTTCTACCAAAACTTTAATAAAAAAAAAAGCTAGAGGTTTAACTTGCGATGGCCTTTTGCCAAAGGAATATTGGTTACAATATGCATCGCTACTAATGCGATCTTGTCCATGTCGTTTTGTATGTCATGGTCTTATTCCGTTTGCTTTGGAGTTGGGAATTACTCCCTGTCAACTTGTTCCAGCACTTTTGCTTTACGATCCACGTAACAACGAAAGCGTGTTTGAGGCAGACGGCAGTGCTGAGGGGATTTTGCAACGCTATATGCTTGAGGATGTCTTGCTGGAAGAGGAAAAGGCTCGGGATAGCCGTCATGCCGCACAGATATACTTGGAGCACGTTATCTTCACGGAAGGATACATGGACGAGTGCCTGTTGAACTTGTTGTTGTACTTTACGGCAAGAGATGGTGATGATGCCGCAATCACTTCATTTTTTAACAAGATTTGTGAAAATAATGCCGCAAGCCGACTAGATGTTTTTTACGCACGTCGTGTTTGTCTGTTGTTTAAGTGTTCGCTGGGTTATGCCTGGCTCTATTTTATCTTTGGGCAGTACAAGGAGTCGGTCAAATTGGCTATTAGTTTGCAGAATGAGGGACTTGCTATACAGTTTATTCGTGGCATCAAAGGAGATAATATGGAAGAACTACGTTGTGTACTGTGGAAAGAACTTGCTACCGCAACGGCAAGAAACAAGAGCAGCGGACCAAGGCGTGCACTGCAACTTATTCCTGAAAGTGAGGGTTGCTTGAGCGTTGGTGATGTGCTTCCACATTTTTCTGCTGATGCAATGATACTGGAGTTTCGTGAGGAGCTTCTTTTTGGGGTTTCAAGTTTCAGCAACAGGCTTGTGGATATTAAAAAAACGATTGATACTTCAATGAGAGAGATGGATGCATTGAGGCGCAATGTGGATGCGATTCAGTGTCGTTCGTTGACATTGTCATCTACGGAGCGATGTGTGGTTTGCGGAGCTGTTGCTTTGACGCGCTCCTTTGTGGCATTTAAGGGATGTCGTCACGTTTACCACAAGAAGTGTTTTGATGCATATTGTGGAAAGATTGAAAAGCGACTCTGTAGCGATGATGTTATGCTTACACAACCTTCTGGAATTGAAAGAAACAATGAAAAAAAGAAAACCGGAAAATGGGCAAAAGGTGTTTGGTCACCAATTTTCAAAGATCATGTGGAATGTGTTTTATGCAGCGGGAACTTCTTGGGGCTTCTTTTAACAACACCATTGTCAGAGAATATTGCGGGCGAAATCGTTCGATTACCATGAACGCAATTATATGACTTTTAATTTTTTTTTTTTTTTTTTAATGTTACATAGCTGTCTTGGGTGACACAAAAACACATTGGTAGCTTACTTAATTTAAATATGGAAAGTGGTTTTAAAAATACTTTAATGGAATATGTATATTATTATTGTTATTATTTTAATATATATATATATATATAGTATGGGTTTACGGTCTCTGTAAAAAAATAAAAAAAAAGTTTTACAGAATGAATACAGGTTTACACATGTTTTTTTTACATGGTGTTGCTTTGCGGAAAAACCGTATTTTGGGCTTAGCATCTTGTGTATTTTGTAACACGCGACATGTTTTGGTACAAAAGTGTGGTCATTACAGTGGACAGGCCCCGCCATATCACTCAGAGGATCGCGTAGCAAATTGGTGCCATCGATTGTGGGCTTTATCAGAGTCTCGTGCTTGTGACATTTCATCCTTTTCTTTGTTATTCTCGGGTACGTGTGGTGACTGCCATGATCACGTTTTGTTAAATGAGGTGGCGAGCCAGAGAAAAATTGTAGATGAACTGAAAGCTGTGTTAGTTGGCGAGAAAGGGAGGCTACCGGAGACTGTCGTGGAGTCCGTCTGGAATGTATACGAATCTATTATTTCTCCTCATGAGGTAGCTGACATTGCCCGTTTTGTAACGCCTGCTAAAGAGGCGAAATTTTTTGAGTTTATGGGACTTTTGGCTGAGTTGGACATTAACTTGGTCGATGTGAAAGCAGCAACAGAGAAGCTTGTGCGAAGCATTAAGACTGTTGAGGCTCTTCTTTTAGAGGTGCAGTGCGGTGAGGGAAAGGGTCGTTATAGAGAAAACACCGACGAGAAGAACACTCTGGCGGAAACAGGGATGTGCGGCCAGGACATTAGCAATATGGCAGCTTTATCGTCAAAGTTAGTTTTAGCAAAAAACGAATTGCTGCGTCAGTCTGTTGCGGTGCGTGAGTCTGGATCTCCTGTGCATTATTTATGGCTTCGGCAAAGTGCCTCATTGGGGCGTGGAATGCGGCGGTTGATGGATTTGCGTCGTTGTGTGACTTATTTTAAAAACAAATGTGGCGAGCGCATTACTGCTCTTGAGAAAGAGGAGCGAGAGGAAAACCATCAGCAGTCGCTTGCTGCCGAGAGGAAGGCGAAGAGGCGAGAAGAGAGTTCTCTTTGGGTGACACGGCAGCGTCATGTGTCGTCAATAGACGCTGCGTTGGAGTTTCTTTTTAGTTATTTTTTTGCAAAAGAATGGCTTGTGATGGAAGAGTTGACGTGGAACACTACACCTCCTTTGTTGTTAGAGCAGGTGATGGCTGCAGAACGTGTTCACCCATTTGTTAACGGTCTTAATGATATGAAACAACGACTGCAGCCAACGAAGGGGCGACACCTTTTTGCGTTTTTTCACCCTGCTGTAGTGGAAGAGCCGTTGATTGCTGTTCAGGTTGCATTGACTCGTGGGATTGCTGGATCTGTTGATCTCATTCTTGGACGACCATCACCTTTGTGCGAGCAAATGTGCAACGATAAATTATCTGCCATTAGTATCAATGCCAATAACAACAAGAAAAGCAGTGAGACATTTGGCATTTGTACTAGTGGTAATTCTGCTAGTATTACTACTTGTAGTGATGGTTGGGATAGTAATGATGATGACGCGGTGGACACGGCTATTTTTTACAGCATCAACTCTGCTCAGTCCGCACTACGAGGCATTAGTCTTGGCAATTTGCTTATAATGCGTGTTGTGCAAGAGATTGAGGCAAGACTAAATGTTGAACGGCGGGCATGTGGTTTGTTGCCTATCACCACATTTTCTACGCTATCACCTATTCCTGGTTACATCTCATGGCTTACTGTTGAGGCCGGTAAACTGCGGCAGCACGTTTTTGGTCATAGTGATGTTACAAGTGATGGTAAAAATAATGGTCATTTGCGAGAATCTTCTAAATTTTTGAGATATCGTATTTTTGGTGAGAATAGCGATGATGAAAAGCATTTTTTTTTGCAGCTGCGTACGGCTTTGTTGGACTTTGTGAGGCGTCATCCTAATATTTATCCTGATCTTGCTACAGAGTTCTGTTTTCAAGTTTCTACAGGGACAATAGCTGCGGCGAACTTTTATACGCTGCAGTTTTTGTTGCATATTTTTAAAGGTCATGGTGGCAATGGTAGTGGTACTAATAACAGTAATAGTAATAAAGATCAGTGTTTTTTTTGGTGGAATGACAGAAGCTTTACCAGTGCAATTGAGAAACCACTACTGCGTTCTGTGGCTTATTACCTCTACTACGAAAAGAGGCGCAGTCGTACTCTTGACCCCGTCGCAAATTTTCACATTTCTAACGGCGCAGCGATGTGGAAATTAAATTTTTTGGCTAACTGCACAGCCGCAGGTAGCCGCGAGAGTGCCACAATGATGGTGAACTATTTGTACGATCCTTCGCGTGTGAAAGAGCGGGTTAGTGCGTACGAGATGCACCGTACTGTCTCTGTAGGTGAGAATATTTTGTCTCATCTTGGTATAGGATAACTGCGCATAAAAAATTTTTAAAAACAAAAACCCAAACAAAACAAAACCAAGATGTAATTTTACATAAAAACACTGCATACATACAGACGTGTGTATCAGGTTAATAAATCAAGATATGTTTATATTTATATATTTTTTAATAATGTGTTCTTTAAATTAAAAAAAAAATTTTTTTTAAAATTTTTCATTTGATATTATTATTTCTATTTTATAGGGAAAAGGACTGTGCTGAAAAATCAAAAATCAAAAAAGAAAAAAAAAAAAAAAAAAGAGGTGAGATGTCAGATGTGCAGAATGAGTTAAAAGTGTGTGATAGCCTTGTCTGCACCTCTTCTGCCGACGATGCTTTGTCATTGCCACTAATGAAGAAGCAGAAACTAAGTCTTTCTAGCACGGTCTGTGCAACACATTCACAGTTGGATTGTAATTTGATTCAGGTTGAAAAGAGGGACACTTTGCTTGATAGTCCTTTTTTAAAAGATGATGCGGCTAATGTTGCTTTTTTAGGCAAGGCGAGCACAGACAAGTTACCTTTTCTATCGGCGAATACCGCTTCGCAGCTTTCCGGAGGTGATAATCGACCGGTTCGACCTTTTTCAGGGAGGTCAAGGAGTTTTTTACAGTCCTTAAAGGATTATGGTAGGCCCTTTAAAGGACTTCAGTCACAGTCACAAACACAAGGTTTATGGAGACATCCAAGCACGCTTTCAATTTTGGATTTGGCTGTCATGGATCTTGACAAGTTGAAAATGTCGTTTGTTGCGCATGCAAATCTTTTTTCTAAACTTGATTTGGCAGAAATGTATAAAATAGCTAGTACCGCGGCAACTGAAAAATTAAATAATGGTTCCCAAAAAAAACAGCGGGAATCGCCGAAAGGAAAATCTTCACTGACTTTAAGAACTCGGGATGATTCAGCGTTTTTAAATCGTCGTCCAAGTGCTGACGGAGAAAATGTTGGTTTTTCAGAGTCCCAGTTCTTTGGCTCGGAGCACGCTTTGTCTTATTCTATTGACCCTACTGGCTCTTGTTCTGACTTTTTTACTCAGAAAGCACGACTTTTGGCCATTTGGTTGTATGACCACAAAGTCCAGAAGCGCTCTTTTGAGCTTGATAGTGCAAGCAGTTCAAACGAGCAAAGATATCTAGATGCTGGAGGAGTTGGTGTTTTTTCTTCACAAGCTTTGTTTTCTGGCGAAGAGCGGACAATGTTCCACGTTTTGCAGGAATTGCCAACACCGTCAAATTTTATTGGATTTGACATTTATGACGAAGTCGCGTCTTGTATATGGGAGCGCGAACCGACTTCTTCGATGATGTCCACTAAGGTGGGGATGGAAAATCTTATGCTTCCTTTGCCGGTTTTTGTGTACATTTTTAGTCGAGCGGCATTTCGTATGTGCTGTATTAACAAGTTTTCTAAAAACTTATTCCCCACCTACCTGTCGTCGTCACCCAGGAGCTTTTCTACTGCAGATAACCTTGGTGAAGATGGGGATAGCAAAAAAAAGACGTTTTCTATTGCATCTCAGCTAAAAAAGGAGGCTCTTCTTAAGGAGGTTGCAATCCTTCTTGAGGAGTGTCGACAAACTATGATACATTTTTTTGAAATTTTTGACACCGAGCAAAAAGGGGTACTCAGTTGGTGTGCTTTCACAGAGTCACTGATAGAACAAGTGGAGGTACAACATCGACTTATGATGGTTAAAGAAAACTCCGAGGCAAATGGCCAGGGGGATGCCAGAGTGTTTGACGAGTATGTACTGGAGCCTTTTTCACCTTTAATGCGGCGACTGGGGTATGTTGGCGCTGTGGTGGAGGTACGTCAAAGTGGATCTGCTATTCTGGTTGAGGGAAAATATGATTTTGCCTTGTGTGATAGTAAATTTTCAGTCCCTATTCAACGCAAATTGTTGCTTCGCACTGCGGACGTTCTTTTTGCCCATCGCAAAGGTGCACCAATGGAGTGGGGGGCAGAGCGGTGGGATGCTGCTGCCACTGCTGCTTTTACACAGGAGGACCAAAAGGCCAGCAAACAGATTTTAGTTTACGAAGATGGGAGGAGTCGTGAAAATGATAGTATGTGGGGTACTTTGAGCGCTCTTCTGAAAAATTTGGACATGGACAGCTTGTGTGAGAATGATGGCAGGCACACAGAGGCAGCCAATGGCGCTCGTATTGATCGGCGAACAAAGCCTTTTATTGAGACCGCTTTGCAAGTGACGAATGTATTGCCGGAGTTACCTTCAGCCATAGTGACTCTTCATAACGATCTTCTTATTCGTTTTTTTGACATGAGTCAGCATCTTTGGACACTGCCGGAGTCACTCACTCTTGTATGTAAGGAGACAATTACAGCTGTGGACTGGTGCTCTGCAGGGACCGAATGTGATTCTGGTCTTAAACTGTCATTGTTTTTTGGCACGCGTTCTGGGATGGTTTTAAAAGTCGATCTACTATCTATTTTGCGCCTTATAGTTAGTTATAGACCATTTAGAGGGGATGTGATTACAACTGGAGCTGCGGCAGCTCTCACCATTCGTGAGAAACTAGACTCTTACATCTTGCAACGTCAATCTTTTCACTCAGAGATTGTTACTTCTCTTTGTTTAACGCCTTCAGGAATGTTGCTTTCAGCGAGTATGGATGGAACTGTTGTTCTTTGTCGTGCTAACAGTATGGTTGTGTCACGCTCGTTTCGCGTTGAAAAAGGTGCTGGTGTGCGATATGCCTGCATTACACCAAGTAGAAACGCAATAGTTACGTTGAGTTCTGGGAATCGTGTTTCTCTTTGGGGTAACACGCAAAGAAGTTCTCATGTTGACCTTTACGATCCTATTGCTCCACATTATTTTCCTATAATATCAGTGAAAGTAGATGAGAGTTTGGAGCAGCTAATCACAGTAGACTCAAGTGGTTATGTGAAGGTATGGAACTTGCATAGTAACCTCACAAAGATGTCTTTTTATGCCGTTTCTGAAGAAGTTTTTTCCGCTTTTCATTATATGTATGACGAAGCAAATACCATGGCGCATACTGGTTACCGTCTTTTTGATGTTGATGAGACTGGCAGTAAACGTCCTACAAGAACACAAACTGATTTGGGAAATCAACGTGGCATCTTGCCTATTTTGTCAACTACACTTTTAAGCATAGAAATGATGAACAAAACGAAGAACTTGCATCCTGCACGCTATGTTGCATATGATGCGTTTACAAGGCGATTGTTTGTTACTGGCACTAAGAATAGCGTGGTATGCGTTTTTGTTAGTGGCTCCGCTGGCATGAAGGCACACACGGCGCCAATTTGTCATATTTCCATCTGTGAGCAGAATCGCTGGATTTTTACTGTTAGCTCTGCAGACTGCCGTTTGTGGAACTACGATACTGGCGTTCTGACGCTTGGCTTAAAAGCGAACAGTCCTGAGTTTATGATGGTACGTATGGCTCCTGTTTTTGCTTCACAAATTACTACGTTAACTAGTGCACAAATAGCGGCTGCTACAGAACCAGATATTCCAGTACTTGACGAATGTAAACAATGTACACCTACTTTAGGCGAAATTATGCACAGGATTGCTATTCGTGCTGACGCCCATCGACGTGAGCGCAGCAGGGTGCCATTGACGAAACGCCTTGCTGCATCTGGGTCGGCACAGCTGCATAGGACTTTAGAGGTAACAGGAGGAAAAGGCAGTGCATGTGGTGGGACGCAAAAGGAACACTTACTTACAACACGTGGTTTGGTTTTAAATAGCACGTTTGGGTCTTTTTCTAAAAGTTTTGATAGTGGTAAAGGTAAGGTTGCCAGTGGAGCTGCGGCAGATGATGACTGCGGGAGTAGTAAAGGAGCAACATCATACAGGATCCTTTGTGCACATGTGGATCCTCAGGAGCGTTTTATTTTTTATGCTCTTAACAACGGAGATATTCGTGTTCACCGTATTGACTCTGGGCGCTTATCAAAAACTTTTTTGACGACACCTCCGTCAACTGATCTTATTTTTTCAGCAGTGATACAATGCCGTCATCTTTTTACATTAGCAAGGCGAAAAACTAAACGTTTAAGCAGTGTTTGCGAAGATGAGGAACAGTTACAGGGATTGACGGGTGCACAAATGCGCGTGCAGGAAATTGCCTTTATACTTCATCGTCTTTTACAACCAGAGAGGAAGCTTACTCTTCAAAAAGAAGAGCGCTATTCGCTTCACCAGGAGGCTATTGGAATGATGACCACGCGAGATGCACATGAGTTGGGGGTTGTGTATGCTGATGGAGTTACTCGTTTTTTCCCACTTTTTGGTAACAGTGTTCACGCACAGCGTATTATCATTCCCGAGTTTCTTGTATCTAGAGCGGTTTCATACATCAAATTTGAGAGAAGTATACAGAAAAAACTGTTAACAATCTCGTCTCAACTTATGAATATGAGGCATGATAATGACGCTTTGGAGGAGCCGCAGTTAAATTTTATTGTTGAGGCAGATGCTGTAAGTTTTATTGCTGTAAGTAAAGCGTTAGATTATGCTTGCCTTGTGCATGTAAATGGACGCGTATCTGTGATGGATTTAAATAATCCGGTTGGAACACTTATTCAAACATTTAGTGTTTCTGGAGAGGTGACTGCCATTTCATTTCTTGGTGATTATCCATGTTTAGTTATTGCAGATACTCAAGGATGCATAAGTTTTTATCTTGTTAAAGGTGCTGCAATGCTTGCATTGTTTGAAGACTTTTTTAAAGCAGTAGTTTTGCATCGACGAAGTCATCTGGAACGTCCTATTCCATCTTTTTTTTCTAATGACAACACCTTTGATGATAACAACAGAAATTCGAAAAACTACAACAACAACAACAACAACAACAAAAACACCACCACTACCACCACCATCAACAGCAACAACAACAACGAGTGTGAAAATGGAACGGATAGTCGTATGTGGTGGTTTTATGTTCCAGGCACACCGACTGCTCTTTATTTTGATATTACATTTTCTGCACTTTATGTGGGCACGCGTCAAGGATATTTTTCATCATATCTTGTTCGTAATTTGCTTATTGCTTTTGATCTTTATCCAATGGGTCTTTTTTCTCGTACAGAAGGCCCAGAGGATGTACAGTCGACTTTACCACGTCAACATAATGAGCTTAATGAGCAGCGGTTGTGTAATGTGTTACTTGTTTTGTTTGGTATTACACCTGAGCGTGTGATGATGATGCTTGATTCTGAGCGAGCCAATTTTGCTGGGTTGTGGCATAGTGTTAGATGTGGTTTTAGCAACAAAGGTGATGGAACTTTGTGTAGAAGTACAGATGCCCCCATGACAACAAGTGTGACGCGTACTTCATCACCATCTTCAGTAGCAGCTGAATCCGTGTTATGTCCTACAGCTACTGCACAAAAAAGAATATGGAAGAACTCTCTTTTGTGGGTATACGAAGTTTGTAAGTCGCACTTTTATCCAACATTGCCACATTTGTTTTCGTCACGGACTGGTGTTGATAGTTTGCCACCTCTTTTTGACATTTACACTGTAACGCTTTCTGATTTATTAATTGGTACAGCTATTTTGCGCCACATGTTATTACTTTTGTCGATAAATGCCGAAGAGGTTATACAAACAGAACAAGCTTCATCACCAAAAAATTGTAAAAATACATTAGCAGAACGTGTTGCAGTAAAACTCACGCATGGAGATCTGCTACATATTCGTCAATGCATTCTGGAGGAGATTCGCTATCGAAAGACGACATTGTTTGAAAATGATAGGGAAAGTGGGAGTATCTATGGTAGAGTGCTTAATAGGCAAGTATTGGAAGAGGAGGTTGATTTTGAAACTTTACGAGATGACTTAAATGAGGTGCCAAGTGCAGTTTCAGCAAATTGGGTAGAGTTTCTCTTTCGTCGTCATGTCATAAACACCGCGAATGAATCACCGCTGTCGTTGTTATCACCAAACGCAATATTAGAACGTGCTCGCCGTGAGCGTTATGAACGTGCAAAGTTGCTGCAGTTGCAATGGGAGTTGGAAAGAGACATGGAGGGGAAGGAGGAATGTCATTCAACAGTTTCTATTACTACCCGTGAAAGAGCAACAGCGATAACTGTTGATTGTGATGCCTTTATAGAAGGAAACTTGTCTCACCTTCTTAATGAGATCCTTTATCAGCGTCGTCGTGGTAAGGCTATTGGTGAGGATGAAATTTCACATTTGGATCATGACGGTGAAGAGGTGCGCTGCATTACAACACGCAAAAACGGTTTTTTATTTGTTGGCAGCGCCAATGGCTCTGTTGGAATATGGTTGCCTTATGGTTGCGCAAGATTGCAGGATTTGTGCAACAGTTTACAGCTTTGTGAAAGTATTAAAAAACTTGGAAGGGCGTTGAAGACACGACTGGCGCAGGAGGTAGACCGCGCAGCTCACCGTTGGCAACAAGGGGCCTATGCAACAGATATGTGTGACGTAAAGATGCATGAAACAACACTGCGAAACATTAATGTAAAGTACAGGGCAACAACAATGAAAAGGGACTTGGCAAAAGGGGTTATTATAAGGAACAACAATGGAGAGTTAACTGGAGCGTCTCAACTACCAATATTGAGTACTTGCTCCAGCATGTCGACTGTTCCATACACACGTGACATTTCGTTTTTTACACCTACATACTTTAATGCGTATACTTTGTTAGAAAAGGAAAAGGAGGTATTGCTGGTTTTGGTGAACACTACACAGTTCGATGCCAAAGAGAAGGGTATACTTTTGGAAGATCTTTACTTTTTGCCAATGCATACAACCATGTTGTCGGAACTGGAGGAATTCAATTTGGAAGCCTACGAATTGGCTGTTAACTTGGCAGTAGAACGTCTTACGTTAGAGTTATGTTTTTCTTTATTTAAAAGGGGAAACAGCAAAGAGTGTACCAGTGTGGTTGTTACTCAAAAGGCTAGCAGTGCTGATAATCGTGATCAGAGGTGTTGTGATGGGAGTATTCCTTTCTTACCTACAGCTCCCAGCCTTACACAACCGTTTCGCAAGCATAGACTGGGAGATACTATTGAGGCTGTACATGCTGAAGAAAACCTGTCTTCTTTTTGTACGTACGAAAGACAGGTGGCTGCATTTTATGTAGATCAGAGACGCCAGATGCGGAGAAGAATGCTTCCAATTGATGTTTTTAGTGCAACATTACGTAGTATGAAAGGTCAGACCTTGTCTGATGGTTTGTCTATGGTGTCTATGGAGTGGCGACGCTCTATTTTTAATCAACGCACCGCAAGCTTATTTAAAGACACAAATATTTTATTTGGACCTCCAGCTGAAAAGTCATCGGTGTCGACAAAGCGACCGGTTCGAGGAATAGGTGCAGGTAGTATTAGTGTCGCGGTTTCTAGACGCAAGGAAAGGCGGTGTTTGGGTTGCTTTGGCTTTGATTTAGGACGTTTTATGGAGCCATCTCAGTGGTTGAATGCTGACGAAGCGATAAATACCATTGTATTACAAGGCCGTGGTATGGTGAATGCGGGGTCATTCAATAGTCTTTTGAACTCACTTACACATATGGCATCAAAAAAAGCAGAAACGTATGGCGAAGGTGAGGCACGTTTAAGCGGGGACTGTGACGGCGGGAAAGGAATGCCGTTGCAAAGGGATGGCAGGGTCTGCCTTGTGGAACCTCTTTTGCTTTTGTCTTCTTACAGTGATGATGATACTGAAGTTGTTAGTGGTTATACCGTTGATCAGCTGCAGAGATCGCAACACCAACAACATCAGGGGGCCTCAGGAATTTTGCAGGAGTATTCGAAAAGATCTGGCGTTGGCACGCGGACAGAGGAACTTGAGGGTGGGGCAACGGAGCGTTTTATGTGTTTTATCACTGAGGCATGTTCAGGAAATGTTTTTTCAGATGCCCCACTGTGGTCGTCTACAGGGCATGGAAACAGCACATCTGCCGCCGTTTCAACTTGCCGGCTGCCGCGCACATTGCCAAGGGGTACCTCGTTTGACGGCAACTCTCCGCTAAATGATGACGGCAGTGCTGGTGGTGATCATTCCAGCTCGGCACCTCCGGTGCAAATGAGATGGTCGATGGTTCGTAAAAATTATTTCCACCGTGCGAGACTTTCTCGCACAGGGCGGGCGGGCGGGGGCGGGAGCGGGGGCGCAAAAGTCACCGCGGGGGCGCAAAAGTCACCGCGGGGGCTCAGCAACACGTGAAACTCAACGTGGTAACAACTGACCATTGCAGTGACACTGTTGATCTTCACATGACTGGAGCTGCCAAGGGCAAGTAGAATACCAATAGAATGAACTTACTACTTTTATTTGCCACTCGCAAAACCACACTAGAGTAATATTGCACTTCTTTTCTACCTATTTATATACCTTACTAAGCGAGAAAAACATCGTTGTTGGGACGAGACGTAACGAGAAGCTACCGGGGCTTTTCAGTTGTGGCGATGTGGCGCTGGGCACACAGCTACTCACACACACACACACACACACCGAAAAAAAAAAGAATAAAAAATACTCAGGGAGAATATCTTTTTGATGGTTTGAAGGGATAGCCATACTTGACCCATGATGACTAAATAAGAGACACAGCAGAAGAGGGCTGGTGGGATAAGAAGAGAAAAGAACGAAAGAAGTGAACAAATCGGTGCGTCGTGCCATCACTCCTACAAATCAAAATGGTTGGGTGGGGCATTGATCAACACTCGCCGCTTTTTTATTTATTATTATTATTATTTTTTTTTTTTAAATAAAAAATGGGGGAAAATGGGGAAAAATGGGGGGGGGGGGGGGAAGGAAAGGAATATAACAACAACAGCAAAAGTATCACTGCCAATATATAATAATGATGCCGGTAATAATAACCATATATATGTGTATTTATGTTTATCCGCATTTATATATATATATATGTTTTTTTTTTTTTTTTTTCATGAAGGAATATAGTGAAAGGAGGGGGAGTTGTTGCGTGAAGTGCATTATGTATATTTGTTTTTACTAACTGTAAAAGCGAAGCAAAACAAAATAACATCAACAGTAAAAAGTAAATGTGATGTTTTTTTTTTTGCTTCTATTATGTATCAAAAAGAAAAAAAAAAAAAAAAATGAAATTGACGGTTGTACACAAATGCACAATCATTTATGATTATTTTATTTATTTTTTTCTTTCTGAATATGTAATTTACTGTTGTTGCAGTCATTTTTGTCACATACGATCGTTATTAGTAAGAGGGAACAATGCTATTGCTTGTTTAGCTCAATTATTGAATGTAAATGATGGTGAATATTAGGTGTTTATTTTGCAATTGTTGTATGACCCACCGCCACAATTTTACTTAATAATATGTAATATGTACTTTTTTTTTTAAATTTATTTTAATTTATTTTAAAACATATATATATATATGTATGTATGTATGTATGTATGTATGTGTGTTTTTTTTCTTTTGTATATATATGTGTTTACATATGTTGGACTTTTGTTTTTAAAATTTGATGATTGTAGAGCAGAAAGACAAAAGCTAAAGTTTTGCACGCACAAAAAACCCAAAAAAAAAAAAAAAAAAAAAAAAAAAAAAAAAAAAAAAAAAAAAAAAAAAAAAAAAAAAAAAAAAAAAAAAATTTAGAACTCAAACAAAAAGGTAATAGTAATATTAATACAAAAAAGGGGAGAAAAGTGGCAGTAAATAATAAAACTAGAAAAGAGAACAAACACAAGGTATACACAAAAACAATAAAACTTGGATACCATCTTTATATATATATATATAATAATAATAATAATAATAATAATAAAGAAAAAAAGGTGATATATAACATTTTTTTAAAAGCTTAGAGTTTTGCTTTTTATATTTTTTATTTATTATTCTTATATACACACCTACACATATACACATATATACATATATACATATATATGGGTATACACAGTTATACATATCTTTGCTTTTGGTTTTAGCAATAGTTTAGATAGTTGAAGTTGTTCATTGCAAATCTTGAAATAATAAGCTTTATTTATTGATTTAGTTATTTGATATCAGTTTTACAAAGTTGAATAGCGACGACAAAAAGGAAAATAAAGCAGTATGTCTGTCTCGATGATGGGTGCATCTTTTTTTGATAAGCAACGTATAAGTTGTGGCTTATATAAGAAGATATCAAAAATGAATATTCACAACATGTTTGATTTTTTTTCTTTAGATGACAAAGTCAATCAAAATTACTTTTGCCAGGAACGCGACCCAGTTTGTTTTTTTAATACTTTTAAAATTGAAGCGACGTCTGCTATCACCACCGCTACAACAGCGACAGGAAGCAAAGCTATAACCATGACGGTGAAGAATGAATGCGTTGACAGTCACCACAAGACAAATGATTGCACAAAAAGGGACATTGCTCCTACACGAAAAACAAAGTTGAAGGTAAAGTTGTTGGGTTTTCCGCCAACTGTGCGTATTTCCCACCGGTTGCTTGGCAGGGGCCGCCAGGGCTCCGTTTGGCTTGCGGAGGACATTGAGCGTGTTGGTGTTTTATTTGCCGTTAAGAAAGTTGAGGTGCCGATTGCTCAGCGTCCTCCTGTGCATCAGCTGATTAAAATGCTTGACGATTCTTTTGCTTGCAGTGCTATTAGCCAAACATCAGCAATGTCGTTAAGGAAACTTGCGGTTGAGGCGACACTTTACGAAGAGGCGTGTCTTTGGCAGGGGCTTTCTCACCCAGGTCTTGTGCGGTTGCATGGTGCTGATATCCTTGCAGAGGATGGAGGCAACGCTGTTTGTCACTTTTACGCAGAGTACATGCAGTGTGGCTCGCTCTTGTCGTTTGTTCAGACGCATTATCAAGATGGACGACTTGGTGAACGGGCACTGCGCTGGTTTTTGAAGCCAGTTCTTGAGGGTTTGTGTTACATGCATGAGAATAATGTGGTGCATCAAGATGTAAAGGCTGAAAACATTTTTGTTAAATGGTCTGACAGAAGTTATGGGAGCTGTGGGGTGCATGTTAACTGCTTGATAAGAAGAATTCCGGTGGCAAAGTTAGGGGACTTTGGCTGCGCACGGAGTTTAAGTACCAGCGCGAATTCTACCAACAACAGGCCCAGCTTATTGTCTGATGTTAACCTAAACACGGTTGGCGGAGGGAGGGCGTCGGCCCAGAAGCTCGGCAACATGCCATGCGGAACACTTGGCTTTATTGCACCTGAGATTATTTTGCAACTTCACAGCTCTTTTGATGCCTGCAGCCCCGCAGCGGATGTTTGGTCGTTTGGCTGCACAGTTCTGCAGTTGTTGCGTGGGGCTTCTCCTGTGCGCCCGGGTGCGGGAGCCGCTGACATTCTTTTTGAGACGGCGATGTATCCAAAAAAAATTCAACGTTTTATACCACGCACAGTGACTGAGATGGATAAACTTATCGACTCACCATCTTCAAGGGCAGCATGTAAAGGTGATGAAAACATTTTTATCTCGACATCTTTACGGGATCTTCTATTGCGATGCCTGCAGCAGAATCCAAGCAAACGTGCGACGGCGGCTCAGCTGCTGAGTCATCCTTTTTTTTTGGAAGGTGATTTTTCTTTTAAGGACGCAATGGAGGGGGTTATTAATACAGACATATTTTGCAGACGCGATATCGGCTGCTGTGCAGAGCGCTGAGGTGATGTTTTGAAAAAAAAAAAAAAAAAAAGCCATTTTTTATTTTTTATTTTTGGTTTTTTTTTGTGCGTACGCGTGACTGTGTGGGTTTAATATGGGTAAGAGAGAAAATTGAAGACAAAACACCTTTTTTTTTTTTTTTTTCTTTTTTTTACGCTCTTTTTTTTTTTTTAACAACACCTAAAAAATTTGTTTATTGTTCTTTTATTGTTCTTTTATTGTTCTTTTATTGTTTTTTTTTTTTTTTTTTGAGACTTTGTTGTTAAAATTGTCTTTTTTTTTATCTTTTTTTTTTTTTGTTTTTCACTTGTATTATTTTTATAACACTTGAGTGACTGAGTTCACTCTATGTAATGTAAATTCAAATGCATTCCGAAGGAACTATGTTTGTTGTCACCTTTGTATATATACATCTATACTTTATTATTGTCATTAGATATATACATATATGTTTTATTATTGTTATTAGTATTATTGTATGTATGTATTTATTGTATGTATTTATATATAATATTTTTCGATGTTAATAACCGTTTATCACTTGAAAGTTAAGATCTGAGCTTTATTACAAAAAAAAAAAAAAAAAAAGAAAAAAAGAAAAAGAAAAACAACAGGAAAAAAAAAGTTGATTATTACTGTCATTTAGATCATGTATAAAGATATATATATATATATTTATATATATATATATATATGTATTTTATTCATATTCATATTCTTATTCATATTCATATTTATGTTTAATGCAACTTGTCGTTGATGTAAATTTTTTGTTTACATATATAAGGACAACTGGTTATATATATACATATATATTCTATTCATATGCTTATTTATATAGTAGATTTTGCAATGTACAGTTTTTTTTTTTTTTTTTTTTTTTTATATGTGGCGGAGCATATTTTTACGTATGTATGTGGGAATGAAATAATAAAGGCCAATAATAATGAATTATAAAACGAGCTTTTTTTTCTTTTTTTTGCGTGTGTGTAAAATGAAGATTTGGTTAAAGAAGATACTTGGTTTATTTTTATTAGTTTTATTGTTTTTTTTTTTACATTTTAAGGATGGTGCTGGTGGTTTTTACATATTAATATTTGCATTTTTAAATATAATACATCCATATATATATATGTTTATTCATTTATTCCTTCATTTGCTTATTTGTATGTCACTATTTTTTACATTTTATTTTGTTGCATTGCATATATAATAAACACCTTTTTTTTTTTTTTTTTTTGTTTTATTTATTTTAAAAACATAATGTATGTATACATATTATTTACGCCGCATTGTTAGCTGTTGTAAGTTGGCGGAGAGGAAAAGGTAATTTAGATTAGAATAAAATAGGTTGTTTTTATAACAGCTTAAAACCCGTAGTGGGCCACCAGAGCAGTTAATAGTTATTAGTACTAAATATCAGAGGAAGAAGAGAGGGAGAGTGAAATAGGGGTAGTAGTAGTTGTAGTGGTAGTGGTGTGTGATTTTACAGCAACAGATAAGCAACAGAAAATCAAAAAAAGATTATATATATATATATATATAATAAAAATAATAAAACAAACAAAAAGAAGGAAACATAAAAGGGCGTGACTGAAAAAAAAAAAAAAAAAAGGAATGTCTTCATCGTTTTACCACCGCGCAGAGCAGCGTCGCCGCGGGGGAAACGTGGCGTCTGGGCAGCTGCAGGAGGAGCACCCGCACCGCGTCGTGACACTCCGCCTGCGGCCGGTGCCGGGGGTGCGGGAAAGGGACCGGGAGGAGCGTCGCGTGTCGTGGGACACGGCGGTGCAGGAGCATAAGAATCAGCGCGTCAGCAAAAGTTGTTGTGTGTTTCATAAAAAAAAACTTTTTGGCGAAAGTAGTAGTGATGAGAGCAGCAGCAGCAGTGGTAGCAGTAGTTGTGGTGATTGCTCGGAGTTTTTTCATGACGGTGGCGATGACAGCTGCTCTGGCGCCACAAGGGCTGAGAAGGGTGGCATACACAACATTTGTCACGACGATGAATCTTCCGACCACAACGCAGTTAATATGACTAAGGTTGAGAAACATGAAAATACAAAAAATAGTAGGGCTGCCGCTAACAATAATCACCATCATTGTCGCAGTCGTAAAAAGCGCCCCATTTGCACAAAGGAGCACTGTTACTGCTCTACTCGCTTTCATTAGGCAATAAATGGCAAACCCTTTGGTACTTGAAAGATGCAGGGGATAAAAACCAAAAAAACACAAAACACAAAACACAAAATAAAATAATAGGACGAACGGAAAACATATCTATTTTTATTATTTATTATTTTTGTTATTTTGAAAAGGTACAAAGGGCGTATATATATATATATATATATATATACATATATATATATGTGCGTGTGTGCGTGTCTGCTTATATGTGTTTTACTAACAGAGGTGCAGGTGATACAAGCTACAGGAGAAAAAAAAAAAAAATGTGGGGTTAATTGTAGTAATAATAGTGATTTGTGAAAATATTGAAGACGATATAGAAGATGATGTTGCAGTTTTATTATTAGTATTATTATTATTATTGTTTTTTTTTTGTTTATTTATAACAGAGAAACTTATTGTGACGTTTTTTATGCTGGCTGCAATTGTAGTATATACATACATATATACATTATAAAATTGAATACAGCCTTTTTTTTAAAAAAAAAATTTTTTTTGTTTTATTTTTCTAATTTAATTTTACTGAAGTTGGAGGCAAATAGTAATAATAATAATAAAACTAACATATCACAATGCAATATGAGCGTGAAGGGTATCGATAGCAGGCAACATGTTTTATTTTAAACACGAAGAATTAGTTTTTTTTTTTTTGTTTGTTGTTGTTTTTCTGTTTTTTTTTTTTTTTATTTTTTATGCTTTAGTAATTTATTATCTTCGCCAAAACCTCAACAAAGTGATGCGATGAGGCGGGAGGGGGTTCGGTTATTCATTTTGTTTCTAAGAAAAAAAAAAAAAAAAAAATGAAATGAATTTTGCGGGATTTGCAGCTGCTGGAAAAGCAAGCGGCGATTTTTCTCTGCAAAGCAGGCAAAACGAGGAGGCATTATGGTTACTTAAGTTTGAAACTTTTGTTTTGCAACAGGCTAAACAAAAATTGGGTGCCATGAACACGGAATGATGAGGTTGTGTGGAGCGTTCTGTAGCAGAAACTACAAGAGGTGCATTGGCATTTGTTAACGTCTCAACGAAAAATATATATATATATATATATACGTATATTTTGCGCACGGAGATGTAATTTGGTAATTATGGAAATGATGTTGGAGAATGTGGTTTGCGTATTATTATTATTTTTTTTTATTGCTGGCGTTTGAAGGAGAAAAAAAGGGAAAATAACTAAAGATAGTGACACACATATTGTCATTTTTGCATTCAGTTGTTTTTGCTGTGAGAAACACGATTGTAAGGTGTGTGTGTGTGTGTGTTCACTTTTATTTTGGGTGTACTGCAGTTGCTGAATCGCACGAGAGTTTGGGAAAATGTAAAAAGTCCTGCGTAATGCGGGAATGATGGTGACCACAACTGTATTTTAGGTGGTTTTGAAAGAAAAACAAAAAACAAAAAACAAAAAAAAAAACAAAAGGAGGGGGAAATGAAATGAAAGGGGCGAGACTGCGAAGAAAAAACGACGTGTGGAGTATGTTGCGTTGTCGATGTCAAAAATTAAGTATTAGTTTAGAATCTCAACAACAACAACAACACTTGAAAGGTATTAAACCGCAATTTGCGTACAGTTACACTGAAAAAAAGAGAATAAAAAAAAAGGGGGAACTTAATTGTGTGGCAAATACTTTTGGCGTGTAGGTGATTGTTTTAGGGTTAAAACGACTTGTTGATTAAATTGTCAACAGTGTTGATACCGCAGCGGGGGATTTGGCGTTTTTTTTTTTTTTATAAAGTTAATGTCATTACACAAGAAATTTTTTTTTTTTTTTTTTTTACGACGAACTGTTGCGGTAGCGATAAAGTGTTCAAAGATCAACAGACTGAGAGGTTTCTTACTTTTTTTTTTTTTATTCTTTTATGTTTTATCGTGCGAGGTAGCAGCAACAGAGGTTGCATGGGTCTACAAAATGGTTTTGGCGAAACAATGTGAGGGGACAGTGATGGTGATGCGCCTTAATGGTGCTGTGGACTATTTTTTATTGAATACAAAAAAAAAAAAAAAAAGAAAAATTCTATCCATGTATATTTAGTTTTTCTGTTTTTGCCAATTGGAGAATTTTACTGAACAATCAACTTGCAAGTTGTTTTTTTATGCTATTATTATCATTTATTTATTTATTTGTGCGATATATTTAAATGCATGGGTTTATTACCAAAAAGTTTTTTTTTATTATTTTGAACCATAAAACGAATAAAAAAAAGAAAAAAACAACAACAACAACAACAAAAGAAAATAGTAATAATAACAGCAATAGTAGGTATATA
Source organism: Trypanosoma caninum (assembly GCA_036321205.1). Lineage (NCBI taxonomy): Eukaryota > Euglenozoa > Kinetoplastea > Trypanosomatida > Trypanosomatidae > Trypanosoma > Trypanosoma caninum. The sequence goes on along the minus strand of JAWVMR010000150.1, from coordinate 35,859 downwards.
TTGCAGTGTTATTACGCATATGTGAAGATAGGCATATTGGATACAATTACAAAGTTTTATGCGCTTGCAAACGGTATATCATATTTTTTTTTTTTGTTTATATATATATATATATATATATATTTGCATGACAATGTTGCAATCTTGTGGTATACTACTTTTTATGCATTGTCCATTGAGATGCTCACGCAAACTCAGTCACGGCTTTACACCTAGAGCAGTAAGACGGGCAATAACTGTGCAAATGTCAAACACGGCCTCTTTTATGATGGCGGGTGCTTTTGTAGTACGTTGTTTGTGCAGGTGGTCGTCGTCAAAGCATACTGTGTCCTGCGAGGAGCTACGGGCTGCACTGCGTGTTCTTTTACTTGCAGACGACGCGACAGACAGCGAAATAAAAAATCGTTTTCAGGAGCTCGCAAAAAGTCACCATCCAGATGTGCTTCACGGCCGCAGTGGTCACGAGCCTGCGGACACCGCCACAGCGCACTCAGCGGCAGACGATATGCGACGTGTAGTGGAGGCGTACCAACTGCTGCGGCGTTACAGCGAAACGGAGCGGCGCGTAATTTTCACTTTGTCGCGCGCGGGCAATGACGGCGGCGCTGACGCAGACGGCGTGTGTGGGCGGGCGCGGCGGGCCTACGAAGGGCGGCGGAGAAGCGGGGAGTCGCCGCGCCGTAGTTCTCATGCGGGCAAAGGCCGCACCGCGGAGTTTAACAGGTTTAACGAGCGCGTGGAGCGAATGCGACAGGACACCCCACCGTGGAATGTGGCGGATAGACAGAGGAGGCGACACACACGATCGCTGTTATTTGCGTTTGGCCCAATACATCGTTCTTGCGACATGGCGATGGATCAGATATTTCGTGAGTATCGCCACGGTGGCAAAACAGACTTCGGATCAAAAGGGAATACTAACCGTTTTCAGCACATTTATGGGTTATTTGCGTCCTCATCTACGGCATTCGCGAGGGATGCGGAACCGCTGTATGTACGGATGAAGGAGCGGGCTAGGAGGGCGTCTATTGTGGACGCCGCAGTAGGTTCTTATCTTGTTGTAGGCATAGCGGTGTTTTTCTTGCTTGTATTTTTGTTGATGATTATTTTTCCCTTTTTAAAGCGACGAGCTACATAAAAATATAAAAAAACAAAAACAAAAACAAAAAACACTACCACTTATTTTGCTGGTTTTGTGTGTGTGTGGCTGGAGACGAGTAGGGCAAGCGAATAATCATGTCTGTATGTAGGCTTATACATATATTGCGTGGACAATAGACAGAAAACACGTGGAAATTAGATTACTTGTGGTGTGAAGGCTTGGGGGAAAAAAAAAAAAAAACTTTGATTGTTGCTCCCCCCCGCATCCTTTTTTTATTTTTATTTTTATTTTATTTTTATTTTTATTTTTTTGTTTTTTAGTTATTTTAGTTTTAATGAGTATTATTATTATTATTATTACTGCATTTGATTTTTTTTTTTTTAATATTATTTTGCGGGGTGGGGTGATGTAATTTTTTTATAGTTGCAAGAGATGAAAACTGATACAGTAGATGAAACGAATGTGACTAATTCCTTTACCAACGTATCAACAGTAGCCGAGATTGAAATGCCAAGTATGATGAAGAAGGAGACGTGCAGCAAAGGTTTAGTTAATTCTTATCATTTTGATTTGCTGCTTTACAAGATTATTGTAGGCCCGATTCGCTCTTTTCATAGATGGAAGTGGCGCGAAGCTACAAATATAAAAACATGTAGTGACAAAACTGTGGATGGCTCTAGCGCTTTAGCAACAGCTGCAATGCCAATTTTTGGTGATTTTGTAAATACATCTAGGGCGAACAACTTTACCAATTCAAATGATATTAAAAACTGTGAAAAAGCAAGCATGTGTTTAGCAGACTCCGCCTCAGCCTTTAAAGATGAATCAGTCACGAACTTTTTGACTACAGTTGAGACATCAGCAAGGACCGGTTTGGATTGCTTCTTACCAGACGGCTCGTCACATGTCAAGGGATCGTCTTCGCAGATTTTTTTTTTCACTACGCTGGACAAGTACACAAGTCCTATCACAAATCAAGGGCCAAAGCACTTTGTGAGCGATACTCAGGCAAGTGTTTCGTCGCTCTGTATTATTATGGTTGGGCTTCCTGCGCGTGGAAAGACCTTTCTTGCGCAGAAGATTTGTAGGTTGTTGGGGTGGCATGGGTTTAGATCAAAACTGTTAAATGTGCAAATGGCGTGGAAACGTCTGTTGCTTGAACACAAAAAGTATCCATACATGCCGACTTTTCCGTTTTCAAGAAGAAACTTAAAGAGTTCGTTATTAAGTACTGGTTCTGCGTCTCAAGTTAAGAGTACGTCGGAGGCTTGTTTTGTCCACGAGACTTTCTCAAATACTTCTGAAAGTGTGGGAAATGCGTTTAGTTCAGAATTGCTGAGCCGGTTGGACAGTTCACACGTGAGTGAAAGAGAGATACCGGAAAAATTGAGTTACGTGAGCGCCGAGAACTTTTCTGCGCTTGTAAATAACCCGGATAGCGTGGAACGCCAGCTTTATCGACATATACTACAAGAATATGCTGAGCACGCAAAGAATTTTTACGCGTGCGGTGGGGATGTTCTTGTTGTCAACGATGATTTTGTGACTGAGGAGCTTCGTGACGAGGCGGAGGCATTTTTTTCTCCCTTGGCGTCGGAAACTTTTTTTGTTGAAGTAATTTGTTCTGACAAGCTAAGCAGAAAGTTTTATGAACTAAGAATGAGAGACACTTTAGAGTACCCTGACGATGTTGATGTAACTGAGGCTACCGATGACTTTGCACGTCGTATTGAGTCTCTTAAACGTGCTTACACAACTCTTTCTGTGTCGGACTCTTTTGGTTTGGAAGGTTGTGGGAAGGTTAGAGAGAATATTACAGAGACGGAGCATATTCGTTTTAAAACCGGTAATGTTCTGGGGCGAGATGTTGGATGGGATTGCACTACTGGTAACAACAGTGGTAAAAACAAAAGTAATTGTAGTTATAGTAATTGTCATAATTGTCATAGTAGTAATAATAATAACACTAAGAATGGTGATAAGCCGTATGTGCGTTTACTGGATTCTGAAGAGATTGAGGTGCATGGTGTGACCGGTTATATGGGAAGTCGTATTGTTTCCTATTTGATGAACTTAACACAGCACAAGGTGCGACGCCCTATTTATTTTGTGCGCCAAGGGGAATCGCTGTACGATCTTGAAGATCGCATCGGAGGTGTTTCCACACTTACAGATAATGGAAAGAAAGGAGCAAGTGAACTTTTATGTTTTTTAGCTTCTTTAAAACAACACTATGTCACGGAGGCAAGTAATACAGAAGGTTTTGAGGGCTGCGATGAAGGATACGCCGGTGATGGAAACTTTCATAGTGCTGTAGACCCACAGGATGTTGTAGAGGTTTGGACGAGCCAGTCTCCTTGCGCTATGCAAACTGTGGAAGGTTGCAATTCTCTTATTGGAGTAACTCCACTGATGTGGAGTAATCTTAACGCAATTGATGCTGGTGTGTGTGAAAATTTTACTCAAGCCGAAGTGCGTACAAAGTACCCTTTGATTAGTGAATTTTATGGTAGTAATAAATATGCATTTGGATATCCAAAAGGGGAAAGTTATCAGGATCTTATAAATCGATTAGAGCCTGTTATTATGGAATTGGACAACACAGATCGCGTTGTTGTTGTTGTCGCTGATCAGTCCGTTATTCGTGCGCTGCTGGCGTATTTTGCCGGTGTGTCAGCGGAGAGTTGCGTGTGGATGGAGGTTCCGCATCGCACTGTGTGGCGTTGCACGTATGACAGCAAAGGCATCGCCCTTTTTGAGGAAATGAGATTTGAAGAACAATAAGATCAAATTAATAAGTTAATAATATATATATATATATATATATATATATATAGTTGGAGAGAGAGAGAGAGAGAGAGAGAAAGCTACACATTGATGTAAAGAGAGGAGCAGAGTATAGAAATGATATTAAGGAGTGACAAGAATAACAGGGAGGTGTTTCTTGTTGCTGTTGTTGTTCTTGTCTGAAAAATAGATTATTTGAACAATAACAACAACAACAACAAAAAAAAAAACGAATATTTATATATATAGCAAAATTAAGTCTGCATTTTTTTTTTGTGTGCGTGTATATATGGCTTTGCGTGCGCATGTAGGTAATCTGATGTGTACATATTTTTTGTATTTGTACAGTTGCATTTTTTTATTTTTATATTTTAAATAGTATACGCTAAATGCGAGGAGAAACGACGGACATGTTTAGGGGAAAAAAGTGGAAAATGGGATTTAATGTAGCAAACAAAATGGAGGTGAAATTAAAGAAGAAAAACACAAAAAAAAAGTTTATTATTTTTATTGAAGTTGGTGAAAGAGAAAGCAATAGTTGGGCAAACGGAGAGATTTGTTTATAGATGTGAATATATATACATCTGTGGTGACCATGTTTATTTTATTTTTATTTTTAGTTTGTGCTTGTATTTACAATAAACACCTTTGTATTTTTTAGACAGATATTTTGTTTATAACAATACTAATATGTTTTTATCCTTTTTTTTTTTTTTTTTTTTTTTTGGTATTAGTTTGTTTGTGGTGTCATTTTATTCTATTCTATTTTATTTTATTGCGGGGGGGGGGGGGGGGGGGGGTGGGGTGACATTTTTTTTTTTTGTGTTTACCATAAATAAATGTTCACTACTTGCTGTGTAATGGATTTAAAGTGAAAAAAAAAAGAAGGGATTAACCGCATATATATATATATATATATATATATAGGTACGGTTGCTTAATTAGTTAAATACCTTTTAAAAATTATTACTATTACTATTATTATTATATATTATATATTGGTTTAATTATTTTGTATATATGTACAAAAGATTTTTTTTTGCTTTTACTCTTTATATCTATATATGTATGTATGTATGTATACTTGTATTTACTTTTTTTATTGATTATTGGCATAACTAAGCTGAGTGAATCAACCAACGTGGAACAAAACTAGGCGAACACGCTATAAAAACAACAACAAAGTAAAAGATGAAGTTTTTAAAACTTTTTTTAAATCAATTTTATAGTTGTTTTCAGCTTCTGTTGCGTCGGCAATGTAATTATCAATACGAGCAGGTCAGGGGCCACAACTTATTTTTTTTTTTTCAGAGGCACTACCAACACTCACCACGGCACAGAGCTTTTAGGGATCACGTGCCTACAAACTGTCGTTTTTTTTTAAGAACCTTGCCCTTTATGACGTCGCGATGTGGTTTTACGCATTTTTCACCGCATATTTTTGCTCGTCGGTTTGGAGGAGCTACAGCACGCAAATCACCCACATTTGCGGAAATATCAGAGGCATGTGGTATTTTGGGTGTCGATGTTGATTGCGATCAACAACAACTGAAGAAAGTGTATCGTGAGTTGGTTAAGAAGAATCATCCGGACGCTGGTGGCGATGAGGCGCTCATGAGCCGCATTACTGTTGCGTACGACAGAATGCGCGGGATGTCAAAATTGGAGAAGGAGCAGTTTAAAAAACAACGAAGTACATATCGCGCGGGTAGTTACTATGGCAGCAGCAATAGAAATAGTGGCGGTAACACTGACAACAACAGGGCAGGCTACTACCATACAGGTGCTGGTTATTCCACGTATAGTACTAATAGCAGCTCTAGTAGGGCACAAGGGTTTTACGGCACGGCGAATGATGACTATTTTGCTCAAGGCCCAGGAGATGGACGGCGTGGTTACTATGCATATCAGCAGCGGGGCCAGAGATATGGAGAAAACCCCTTTTCATCGGCTCATCCATTTGCTTTTTACACACAAGTGCGACGGGCGTGGACAATGCCGCTTTCTTCGATTATTTTGCGCGCTATTGTGTTCTATCTTGGACTATCGGTAGTATTTTTGATGGTCTATCGCCACTACCGTGACTGGATACACGATGATGGTTGGAAAATGTCTGAGAGTCTAGCACGTCACGAGCAGTTGTCAGAGCTTCATCGTGTTCGCCAAGAAATGAATGAACGCATACGAGCTGCGCGCGAGGCTGCAGCTTTTCACGACAGCAACAAAAACAACAGGGTCCGAGTTTTTTTGAGCGACGGGGAGAATGACAGAGGGGTTACGGACTACAACGCGGTGGCGTTGTCGCAGAGGCGGGAGCTGCAGGCGCTGGAGTACGCACGCCGCCGGCAGATGGAGATGGCTGAGGAGATGAGGGGGTGGCCGCAGTTTGGTGAGGAAAAGGGGCGGCTGATCCGTCGCGCACAGGACCCGCCAGGGGTTGTGTTTTTTGAGCCAAGGAGGGTGGACCTGCTCTCTCGACAGGTGGAAAACCTGCGGTTGGGCCGCGAGTGGAGTGACCGGCAGCAAAGTGCGACAAAACCGGGCAAAAATGATTCTGTTGCAGGGGAGTCTCTTGTTGCTGATGTCGCCAGCAGTAGTGTCCCTGCTGCCACTGGGAAATTCGATGTTGTTTCTAGTATGGCTTCCATATTCGCCAATGTTTTGGACGCTGATCCAAAGATCAGGCCGGGCGATTGAGTGATTTGTTTTTAATGATTTTAGTGGTTTGTTATTATTATCATTATTTTGTTAAGCGTATATGTGTATATACCTTGGTTGCTATCTATTTATTTTTGTTGTATGTGGTTGCTTACGCATTTATACATGTATAGATGCGGCTGCTTCTACATTTGTTTGTCTGTGCCTCTGTCTTTTTTGTTGTTTTTGTGCGCTTTAATGCCTTAATATTAGTGATTGTACAAATAATAACGACAGAAAAGGGGAAGTAAAAAAGCACTTAAATAAATAGATAAGTATATATAGAGTATAATTATATAGTTTAATGTCTTTTAAAGAGTTACTTTTAGTTGACAAACAGCCTTTATCGTCTTGTGCACCGGATTCGATTGTGCGACTAAGGCAGTGTGAACACGATTCACCACAATGTGGGGTGAAAAGAGCAAATAAATACTTTGAGCAGTTATGTTGGCCAACGCCTTCCGTGGTGGAAGAGAGAATAACAAATATGCAGCCAACATCAGACTCCCCGTTGTTTTCAGTTTTCTCTTCGCCACATCCGCTGCAGCGACTACCGCGGAAAACTGAGCGCACATCTTTTATTTTGGAACGTGGCCCCCGGGATTTGTCATTTGACGCTAAACAAACATACGGAAAAGGACCTATCGTTTCATCATGTTGCTCTCGACCTTTTCTTGTTGGCCACGAAGAAGCGGAATTGTGTGACGATGTTTGTTGCTATCGGCGTGACGCGTCGCTCTCGCCTGTTATGCCAAACGCTGAGGACGACGGTGACGATGACTGCGATGAGGGGCTACGACTTTTTTTGACTGCGGCGGCGAAAAGATTTGTTAGCGAGCGGGTGTGGGAAAAACACATTTTTTCATGTGAGCCTGTTGCGCAGTTCAATCGCGGTGTTGAGATGGTTCAGTTTTCTTGTCAAAATGGGGTTAATAAAGACGGCGGCGAGAAGAATAAGTACGATAACAACACTTGGCAGGAGAAGTGTGTTTCAATGAAAAGTGATAATACTACAAAGGTGGTTGAACGAGTCGATGATAATGATGAGGGAAATTTGATTGTTGGGGTTAAAGAACCCACAGCGCAGTCGGCGGTTTCTTCATCTTCCACTTTGTGTGGTAAAAATACGGCCCTAAAATTTACCAACAATGACTTTGGCATTGTTCGTATGATGGCACTGTTGCTTATGGAAGAGAAGGAGAGAAATAGGCGATACAGAAGAGGATGGGCGAAGTAGCGTTTAGATGTGAGTATATATATATATATATATATAAATATTTATATTTTTTGGTGCTTTTTTAAATTTTTTATTTAAAATTTTGACTTAAAACAATAAAAAATGTATGTGTTTGGTGTGTGTGTGTGTGTGTTGATGTTTGGAAAAAATACAAGATATTAATTTGTAGATAAATTATATATATATATATATATATATATGCATCTATATATTGTTTGTTTAGTATTGTTTGTTTAGTATTGTTTGTATGATTTATTTATTTATCCATATACGAATTATAGATTATGGATGGAGAAGGTGAGACGGTTTATATTATTTGATTTGCTATGGTGCTTCTTTTCCATTTTGGGTGCGTGTGTGTGTGTGTAATTATTTGAATATGGACAAATATATTTAAGCGCTCAAAGTAACGAATAGCAAAACAATTTTTATTTTATTTTTCGTGAGGTGAGTGGGTTTTGTGCGTTTGCATTTTGTTTGGTCTAGTTTTTTTTATAGAAGTGTTGTTATTTATGTATTTATTCTTTTTTTTTGTTGTTGTTGTTGTCAGTTATATAAAGTCATATGAACCTACATGCGTACATATATACACATAAATTATATACGTGTACATGTGGTTACGTATATAATTGGTATATTTATATGTTTTAAAATCATCAAAGATTTTTGCCATTCTTTTTTTATTTTTTTATTTGTTTTTTTGTACTTTAATATTTTTTAAGAAATTAAACGATTGAAATAAAAATAAAAACAACAGCGAAGAAGATAAAAATAATACAAATAATAATAATAACCAGCAACTGGAGCAAACAAATAAAATAAAAATACAACGGTGGTAAAAAGCATCTTGCTACTTCTGATACTGTTTTGGAAATAAAAAAGAAGCGGGGGGAAAAGAAAGGAACATAATAACGGTAAATAACTATTTGCGTTAAACAAAGCAATAGATGCGTGCAACAGATCCGACGGCCCCGACGGCCGAAGGCTCTCCAGAACCTTCAGGAGATTTCCGCTACTTTGTTGGTCGTATTCCACGTTCAGCCACCCAACGTGAGCTTGAACAGTATTTTGGGAACTTTGGCAACGTTGTGTCGATTACGCTGAAACGCGACGCCGCTGGGAACCTGCGGGGTTACGGCTGGGTGCAGTACCGCGGCCCCCCGGAGCGGCTGCTGCGCCAAGAGCCGCACGTTTTGCGGGGGTCGGTGCTCACCGTCGAGCAGGCGCGCAGCCGCGGCCCCATCGGCAACCCCCGCGAGGAGCGCCGCGGTGGTGACAGCGACCGACACGCCCCACGCCGCCGCCGCAGGTCCTACTCTCTTTCTCGCACCACATCAGCAAGCTCCTCTTTTTCGTCCTATTCGGGACGGAGAAATAGCCGCAATGTTTTTCCTTCCGGGCTCAACTGTTCGAGCAGCAACGCACAGCTGCCTTCAATATCAGTAGGAAACTGCCGCCTGCCCCCCCTAATGGGGAAGATGTTTTCACCAGCAACCAACATGCATGCGCCGTGTCCACCCACCGTGGGTTATGATAACGCTGGCAATCAAAACCACACTTCATCCGCTAATGACGCATATCTGTGCATTCCGACAACGCTGTGTCCTCCAGAGTACATAAACGACCCGCGAACGTTTTTTGCAAGGCTGGATCCAAATCGCGTTGGAAGCCTTAATATTGTGCCAGCACCTTTTTTTAACACAACTCCTGGATCACCGGCGAACTCGGTACAAGCACCACCACCACCACCGCTTCCTCCTTCTTCAAACCCGCTTGTGCACACTGGCCAGATGGGGGGTCTTAGCGTGAGTAGTGCAATTGGCATGCTTCCTTCCAGTTCGTCACTCCAAACAGAGCGCGGCGGAATTAACCGCATGACACCGACTTAAACAATAAATCTCTCTGCAATGCTGTAAAAAAAACACAAAGTTATTACTATAAGTAAAGATAAATCCGGGTTGTAACGATAATCTATATTTTGGCTTTAAAAAAAGAGAAGACAATAATTCAGATGGAGAAAGAGATAGAGAAAGAGAGAGAGAAAGAACGAATGGACGCGGGTGTGGGAAAGGTTTTTGAGGCAACAAAAGATAAAAGGCAGCAAAATATATAATGAGGTGTTTAATGTATTATATAATTAGGTAGTTCTAATGTGTAACTTGCTATTTGATATTGTTTTCTGTTGGGACTCTGTGTTTCATGTAGTAACTGTCATTATTGCAGGGACATTATTTACGAATTATGCAAGACTATTCTTGCATAATTTGTAAATAGAAATATAATGCATTTCTCGAGGCTAACGCTATGGTTATTACCGCTACCTGATTGCAATTGTATTTGTTAGTATACTCAATAAAAAACCAAAAATATTTTATCTATATAAATTTTGGCTGGTTGAGCTTTTGTATTTTTTTTTTGTGTTGCTTGTCATTACACGATACAATGGCTGTGAACAAGCGGATTAATATTCTGTGAGACACAACTAAAACGTCAGTTACGAACACTTAACAGTATTTTTTATCGCGTACAGTATATATCTGTACATGTATCTGGCTTTTTCGTGTGTCACTTGAATTGCTACGTACAAAAATAGGGGTGCGATTGCACAGTTTCGTTTTTTACAATTACTCTTTTGTAGATGCGATTGTAGACTGTATACGAGTGGGAAGAAGGGATGAAAGGTGCGGCGTGTTGAAGATCCCCATCCCCCCCAACAAGAACGACAAAAAAATGGGATAAAAAAAAAACAAAAATAGGAACAAACAAACAATAACTGCCAGCACACAAAATAAAAGCAAAGACAAAGAAAAAGGAAAAAGAACTTATGTTTTTTTTTTCTTGTGTTAATATTGTAATTATTTATTTTTTTTTATATATATGAAGGAAGTATTTAGGAAACGAAGAAGGGAGAGAGGGGCTGGTGTGTGCGTTAGCTGTGTGTGTGTGTGGGGGGGGGGGGGGGGGGGGGGGCTTGGATACTTAAATGCGTATTTGTGTTGAGCTGTATGCGATACACAGACGCAAATATATATATATATATATATATATATATATATATATAGTGTTAGTGTTTTTTTTTGCTTTTATTGGTTTTATGAGTTTTTTGAGGATGAGTGTAGATGGGCTGCCGCGCTAGTTAAGATTTTCCTTTATTTTATTTTTGCATTTGTGTGTACATGTTTTGAATTTTTTTTTTTTTTTTTTTTTTGAGAGCAATAATAAAAAAAGAAAAAAGGAATTTTAATCTGGCATGTATTGTGTGGGCAAATGGTTTTTTTTTTTATTTATTAACTAAGCGTTATTATTATTATTATTAATGTTTATTTTTGTTTTTAGTTTTCAAAAAAGCAAACCGATACATAGCCACATACGTCTTAGGTTTAATTACACTGCCAGGAGGACGATAAAGCAAAAAAAAAAAAAAAAAAAAAAAAACGTTTAAAAAAAGGGTGAGGCAGGTTAACAAAGAGCAATGCTGTTGCCGTCCGTATTTGTGGAAGCTGCGCACGAGTGCGTAAGAAGATATCCGCTGCTGCATGACGCGGGCAGCGCGCCACTGGCGTACGGGACGGCGGGGTTTCGTACTTTTGGTGACTTTTTGCCACCAGTTGCCGCTCGCGTTGCGTTTGTCGCAGCTTTGCGGGCATTTTGGGCGGCCCGGGGCCCCACCGGCTGCTCCGTCGGTTGCGTCATCACCGCGTCACACAACCCCGCGGCGGACAACGGCCTGAAGATTGTCGATGTTGACGGCGGGATGTTGGCCACGGCCTGGGAAAGTTTCTGCACCGCCGCCGCGAACTCCACCTCCTGCGAGGAGCTGCTGGGCACATTGGAGGAGTTGGTGGCGAGGTTTGATATTAATACTCTTCTTAGCGGTGATGAGCTTTCGGCCCGCTGCCCGTATGGCGTGGTCCATCTTGCACGTGATACGCGCCCCACTGGGAGTGAGATTCTTTTGGCCATACAGCTTGTTTTACGACTGCTACGTGTGTCTTTTACGGACCACGGAGTAATCACAACACCACAGCTTCACTACTTGGTGCAAGTTGCTAATCATCTACAGCTAAAAAAGGGGGACATGCAGAGTTTGACCGAATTTGGACCGGTGATTTATGCGAAGGAGCTGCTGTCTGCTCTTTCTCTGCTACTGGATGCAGTTGTGGGGAAGCGTATGGAGCGTAAACAGAGACGTCAAAAGGTGGTTATTGATGCAGCAAACGGTGTGGGGGCTCTTACAATAAAATCGCTTTTTTGTTTTGCGCGAGAGTCATTTTCATGTCATTCTTTGCTGGACTTTTTTGAGATTATTGTGCTTAACAACGACGTTGAAAACAGTGCTTCTTTAAATCACATGTGTGGTGCTGACTTTGCACAGAAAACGCGTTTTCCATCAGATGAGATGAGGAAATGGGCTGCATCTTACGAACAGGAGCGTGACAGGAAAAGAAGGGAAGGCACATTACTTGAGGAGGAGGAAGAAGAAGAGGTACATTACTATGCACTTGATGGTGACGCGGATCGTGTGGTTGCATTTTTTTATGACTGCAGCAAAGATGACAAGTGGCACTTATTAGATGGGGATAGAATAGCGATCCTATACGCCCTTGCGCTGCGGCACTGGCTTGGACAGAGTGCACTTCAGTTGCTTGACGTTGGTGTGGTGCAGACAGCATACGCAAACGGGGCCTCATCAGATTATCTACAACGTCATTTAGGACTTTGTGTATACACTGCGGCCACGGGAGTTAAGAATTTGCACCCGCTTGCGCACAGTCGAGACATTGGTGTTTACTTTGAAGCGAACGGTCATGGCACTGTTCTTTTTAATAGGGAGACAATTGCGGCCAAACTTTCTTCTTTACTTGACCCGCAAGCGGCTGTCGTGCTGTCAACTCTTCCAGAAATTCTTTCACAGGTGTGTGGCGATGGAATAGCAGATACTTTTGCGTGCGAGGTTGCGCTCTTGGCAATGCGCATGAGTTTTAGCTCATGGTACGGTCTTTACAGCGATTTGCCCTCAATTCAAAGCAAAGTAGTAGTGTCGGATCCAAGGGTGATAACCAACACAACAGACGAGCGGCGCGCATTGACGCCACCGGGGCTGCAGGAGGCGATTGACGCGGCGGTGACTGCAGCAAAGACGGGTGTGTGTTCGTTGGCTAGAGCGTTTGTGCGACCGAGTGGCACAGAGCCGCTGGTCCGCGTGTATGCGGAAGCGGATGATGCGGCCGTGTGCAGCGCTCTTGCGGCGGAGGTTGAGGAACTGGTGCGGCGCTACTGTTGTTTTTACATAAATAGTAGATGATGAATTATTCCATATATTATTATCATTATTATTATTATTACTATTACTATTTGGGCGGATGTGCTTGCAGTTGCTTATTTTGTATGAAGAGATGAGCACTGTATTGTGTGCTTTTGGAGGCGTTGTGAGTGCATTGCCTTGTTATTGTTTTAATTTTTATTGTTGTTTGATATATGTTTTTTGTTTTTTATTTCATGTTGAATTATTTTTGTGGTTGTATTTATAGCTTGCAAGACAAAAGAAAAAAAAAAAAAGACAACAACAAAAAACAAAGACAAAAAAAGGTTTTAATTGCTTATTTAATAAATCACAGAAGGGGGAAAGAAAGAAGAAGCAAAAAAGATTAAATAAAACGGATAAAAATTAACCGCAAATCTTGACTTTAAAGGGCAAAGCAATTTACTAATAATAAAAAAGCATACGTATACAAATACTAAGGCTATCAAAAACAAAAGAGAACAAATACAAAAACAAAAACAAAATATAAAAGGTGAATAGAGCGGTGTCAGGTGTCTCATATATATTTTTATTAAGTGACGAGACAGCATTTTTTTGCCGTTAGGCAAGTAGAGTAAAGACACCACTGGTTTGGTTGCCATCATTAGTACCACCGTCGATAAAAAAATCACACAGACGCACGTACACACATATATAGATAGATATTTGTTTATATATAAATATATATTTATATTTATATATCGCGAATAGACATTATTACTTACTTATTTACTTATATTTTAAGTTAAAACTACCAAAATACAAAAAAAAAAAAAAAAAAAAAAAATAATAATAAAATAAAATGGGAGAAATGACCTTATGTTTTACAAAACTTATTCGATGCAAGACAGAGCGCATTTACAATGTTTTTTTTTTTCTTATGACAGTTATGTTTTTTGCACAATCATACGTGTATTGGCAAGCGGCCGCCGCAGGTGTTGTTGTAGACCCTCCTATGCCGCTTTTAAATGTCCCTTTTCAAGTGACGGCCAGTGATTTTGTAACGGGGCAAGTTTTGTTTTTGTCTCGTTTGTCAAAATGCGAATTAAATGATCGCATAGGGGATACTTGTATCCTTTCGGAGGACCGCAAATGCACGTTTAATGTCTCTTCGGCAAGTGTGAATGTGAATGCGCAGTATGCAGTGGACGTACCGAAGGTGTACATTTGTTCTACAGCATTTCCTTATAGAATTATTGACTCACTGCAGTTGCACGTAATTGCAACGTTGTCGCGTTTTGTCTTTAAAGGAACCCCACAGTATGTCATTTTTAACAAGGCAACACCTGCTGGTAGTGTCGTTGGCTTTTTTATAGACGATTCATGCGCTATACAGATTCCTGACATGCCAGCTGTCACGTTGGGGGAAAGTAGAAAGGCAGGAATAACAAGGTATGACGCTGGCGTCATATTTCTTTGTGCCCGTATTCCTTTGAAGAATGATGGTGGGGTTGATAAACTTACATCGTTTTTGCCAGCATCTACCCTGCTTGTTGTATCACGGTTTAATCTGTTGGACACAAAAGCTCTTCGGTATACGAAAAAAGTTTTTAGTTTTACAAATTTTGACCGATTAGGTTTTGCCAGTTTTTCTCGCAGCAAAAACTGTGATTCTCTTTTGCAGGAACCTGTGAAGGGGCAAGTAATGCATAGAGTTGAGTTACCTATTCTTGTTCCAAAAGGTGAATACTACTTTTGCATTGGGTTGGAGTATTACATGGATTATCGACTGTATGTGCCTTCGGAAAACCGGGTTACTGTTCGGGAGTATGGAGTGCAGCCGCACACAATGTATGCGGGTCTGTCTACAATTATGAGCTTGAGTTTGGATGCAGAAGCGTCTGGATCAAAGGAGACCATGAGCGTGGCGCTTTTTTCATTGCCGGGGTGTAAGGATGGAGTTGTTATTGACTGGCAAGGCGTTGGAGCCTGGGTTGTGAGGAAGCCGGGCCTATACTATGCGTGTGTAAGGGGCAGCAATCCCAAAAATACTGAACCAGCATTAGCAGCTAATATTTCGGTTTTGAACGCGCCACTTGCGTCAGTGCCATCTTCTGTTTTTTCTGGACTTGATTTTACCGTGTCGTTGAGCAACGTTGTGCCGTCAAAACCTGCCAAAATTGCTGTTGGATTATCTTTAACACCAGACTGTGTCGGGCTAATTTATCCTCAAATTTTTTTGAAGAGCGACAACACAGCTGTGCTTCGTGTTCCATGGGGTGTGTTTAATACGGTTTCATTTTGTCTGTCGACGCCAGTTTCCACTAAAGTGCCGTCTAGTGCCGAAGAGCTGGATCGCGGCTACATGTACTCAGTTGACACGATTAATGTAAAGGTATACAGTATAACTTATGCACCCATGTTTGCAGGAATAGAAGCATCAATTGCACTTGACCCGAATTTGATGTTTGGGGCAAAAACACTGGGAGTGTTTTCTACGGATGCTGTAAACTGCTTGAAGACCATAGGGACTTCCTTTTCTATGGGAGCAATATCTGTAATAAAAAATGTTCTTTTCCCAGATGCTGGAATATATTTTCTTTGTGTCAAGCCTCCCGAGTCAGCGTCTTATGTTAGCATAGCTGAGGTTACTGTGTATGGTTCGCCATCGCTGAGTCCAAGGTCTGTAGTTTCAGATACACCAACCGATGTCTTTGTTTCATTGCTTCCGCCTGCGGCTCCTGTGAGTATTGTCGATTCGGCAAGTTGTGATCTTGGAATATTGGTTAATGGTGTGGCTGATGCAAAAGGACAAGTAAAATTTCAGCAGTTTTCACACGCTGAAGAAAAAAGTCTAACGCTATGTGTAGGTTACAAAGGCAGTCATTCTCAGAATTGGATTTTGAGTTCAGTTGCTTCGCTCCCAGTTACGGGCGTCAAGGTATTTTCTGAGGTTTTGGTTGCAACACAGGTAAACCGCGTAGAGTTTCTTGTGCCAGATAAGAACTCACTTATTGGTTTTGAGGCAGTTGTAGTGCGCGGTGCTGCTAATTTATGCACTGGTGTTGTTGGCCCATCATTGCCTGTTACTGTTCCTGACAAAGGGCGGGCGTTTATTTATGTTCAATTTTCTGACGCTGCAAAGTGGACTGTATGCATGGGTAAAAGCAAAACTAAGATGAGAGCAGTTGGTGAGCTTACGTCTATGGCACCGTTGGAAATCACAATGGAACCATCAACTGGGGCTGTTGGTTTGCCTGTTAAGGTGAAAATTTCTGGACCGTTTTTGTCAGCATTTAGGCCGTCGCAATTTTTTGTTACTGACAAAGCCGAGTCATGTGCGTTTAAGGGTTTAGAGAGTGTTGCAATTTATGGAAAAGGGTCTATAAATGCCGTGACTGGGGTTACCGAGACTTTTGTTCTTGAAAAGGAGGGAAGTCTTTTTATTTGTGTGGGTAAGAAAGGTTATAATGACGAGGACACACCATTTTTTGTATTTGGTGGTACTATAAAGATGGAGAGATTCAAGTCTATTTCACATTACGCCATTCGCGACACTGTAAATGATCTTAAGGTATTTCCACATGTTACTGGCGCGTCATTGTTTCTTATTGCATGTTTAACAGGGGATGTGTGCACTTACCCTGTTTCAAGGACGGCGTGTGCAGGGGCGCGCGAGCGGTACTATACAAGTCTGTTGGTTCCTTTGCGCAATGCCGCCGTCGGCCGCTATATTTTGTGTCAAGAATATAAAAACAAACGAGTTGTTGAGGCGTCGGAAACTTTTGTTTCTGTGTTGAACCCTTTTGTTGCAACTATTCTTGATGCCGCATTTACGCAGTACAAACCAGTGAAGATGCGGTTGAGTGGTGGTGACGTAAAAACACGTCGCGAAGACATTACAGTTTTTACAATGCCGCAGGGTATTTCCTGTAGCGAGACAAGTGCGCAGCGTGAGGATTTTGTTTTTGCTGGCGGGGTGGTGGAGCAAGAGATTACGGTGACAAGAATTTTACCTTTTGCGAATAAGTTGCAGTTATGCTTAAAGGCATCTGCAAGTGACATTTTTTCTGTGGCGACGTTTGAGGTTTTGCCCTACATGACTCCTGCGGTTATCATTACTGATCGCGACATGCACATACGCTCGGGAACAACGAGGGATGGAATTTTTGTAAAGCTTACTGCGAAAAAAGATTGTCAAGGTAACGTTATGAGTCACAGGCCTGTGCGTATGAAGAACTTTATTTCTAAACTGCATGTGAAAAGTTGTGCTGATGACAACCATCTTCTGACAACTGTGCACTATTGCGAGAGTTATGATGGTGGCTCAAACTATGAACATCGTGGTGTGATGTCGCTCGTTCGTCTTCGCGAATGTAGTCCTGATTTTCCAGCAGCGATTAGGCAAATCACTGTGCCGCCCGCAAAACAAATAGAAGACTATGGCATCAACACAAGTTTGCTCATGCAACCTATGCTTTCCCTAACATCAGATTGCAAAAATATGGTTAACTATCAAAAAGGCTACTGGCCAAAGTATGATGAGGTGGCCGTTTTTTATGTTTGTGTTAGTGTGAAAGTTAGCCCGAATTATGTCTTTACAACTGACACTCAGACGCTTCGTGTGGCCAATTTCAAGACAACGCCCACAACTATTATTGGTCGAGTAAGTGCTTCTGTCGGTGTTCCTATGCCGTTTGAGCTAACGTTGAACTACCCAACAGGAACCGAGCAAACTTACTTAAGCCATTCTCCGAAATGCAGCAAATCCCTTGTAAGTATGGCTGGCTTTGCGAGTGTACCCCCACGCACTTCGTTGCTGCTGACTGGCGAAGACGGAGTTAAGTATCTTTGCGCTAGGACCGTTGGGGACGGTGAGGTTAAGGCAGTTGCGCCTATTCTTGTTGTGTATCCACCAATAGCATTGAAGGTTGATCCCGTTCTGGTGCGAACCGCCCCATTTCGTGCGACATTGCTTGTGTTATCAGAGGTTGGAAGTAACCCATTGTATTCTTTGGTTCCTAATGAGGACGCCAAGTTTTCTTTTGCACACCTTTACGCATATTCTTTTCGCGGTGTCTTTTTGTCAAATGATGTATGCCGAACTGTCTTGACGGGTACTGATGTAGTAAACGTTCCTGATTCTGGTCGCGTGGTGCTGTCAACAAAATTAATTTCTAATGATTTAAAGTTTCTTTCACTATGTGCTGGCACTCCTGCTGGTAACGTAAGTGTTTTAAGTGGCATTGAAGTTTCTACATCAATTATTTTTCCTTCAAAATTTGTTCTTGGCGCTGATATGGAGGTCTACATTCCACTTTCACCAAATAGTGTTTTTTACGTTAGAGAAGACAGCAACTGCGGCGGTTATGATATTGTGCCATCTTTTATAACAAACAACGAGGCTCGTGGAACACTATCATTCAAGCGTTATGTGGGAACCGGTTTGCTTCCTGCAGGTCGATGGACGCTCTGTAAGCAAATGGGGGCCAGTTCACCAGGTGGGAACTTGTTAAATTCTCGACTGACGCAGGGTTTATCACAGTTTTTGCGACCATTGGTGTCGATTGAGGCATTTGCTCCTGTTTACTACAATATTCGTGGTAGGGATGTTGTTGTTGGCGTTTCGAGTGTTGTTATTTTACTGGATGATCTTAAGCCCGAGAGTCTGCTTCCTGGTTTGAGTACTGACAAAAGCTGCAAGGAACCGGATGAGTCTTACGGCGCATGGCATGTGTTAAATAATCAGAACGCCGGGGAATCTAGACGCATTGTCATTAGGGCAAGTGAGCCAATATCTGCTATTTATCTCTGTGCGGTTGCTCCAGTTAATGGTTCTGTTGTCAGCGTACCTTTTGATTCTGGACTTAGGTTTGTGTTACCGAGTACCTTTCTTCCACCGACTCTTTTGCGTTGTGGGTCCACCAAGTTGGCCTCATGTGTCTTGCCAGGTTCATCTCCTTTAGGGGCTTTTGTTACTGTTATTAAGGGCGATTGCTGCGATGTTGCCCAGCGTGGAAATGTTGTTGGACAAATGAGACGCACCAGTGAGAATCAATGCAGTTTGGAAATGGACCCAAGCAAAATAAATGCTTACTCCCAAAATACCGAGTTTAGTGTGTGTGCATGGGACGCAAATGATTATTCCTATTGTGTTACTTTAGGCACTGTAAAGGTTGGAAGCGATGGATGTACTCAAAAAAATAGCGTCTCTACTTTGTTGCTTGGTAACGGCGTGTTGGTTGCTGTTTTAATATTTGCTGTTATTTTTGGTGTGTTACTAATTGTGCTGTTGACTTGCTTGGTAGTGGAATGTTACAAAAAGAGGACGATAATGAAGGAGATGAGCATTGCAACCACCTCTCTGAGGTCGGGAAGTGAAATAAATCCATTGACGCTATACAATCATAAAAAAGGAAATGTCTTTTTGGGGCGAGGTGATCAGTTGCTTTATGGACCAAATGGGGTTCAATTTGTTGGAGGGTCGCAGCCCACTATAACTGTCACCGGCTCTACTGAGCAAACAGTGGGACAATCAACTTCGCGGGAGGTGTCGCCAGAGCTTTTACGCCTTACTTTGTGGGAGGGCATTGAGAGTGACGAGCGTGATCAGGTTGCGTTGCTGGAGGCACGTGCCAGGTATAAGTTGCGGCTTGCTTTTGGTGAAGGACTTGAGCGTATACGGCTTGCGGAGAAGGAGCAGGCTGTGCAGTTTGAACTTAGCGATGAGGAGGTTAGCCACCAAATTGAGGTAAAAAACCCTGACTATACCGCTATAAAGGTGGCATCAATACCTACAGTAAGTGTTGCATCACTACTTGAATGCTCCCCGGTTGGGAAGGGGAGGGTTAACGAAAGCGCTTCGATTTCGTCAAGTCACGATGTGATGAATTACACAACAACCCAGCGCTTTTTTGACGAGTGGCGTTTTACTCTTGACAGTGAAACTGTGCGGCGGCAGCGTATTCTTAACTGGGAGGATGAGGAATGGCATGTTATTGTTGACAAGGAGTTTACTGCGTATCTTTTTTTGCAGCAGGGCATCTTGTCTTTGCCACCCCGACCAGCTTCGCCGTCTCCATTACCTGATGCAATTGTGCGGCCATTTACTTTTTTTTCTGACCAGCAGCTTGATGAAATAGTCGAGTATGAAAGGAGAGATAACGAGATCAACAGCGTGCCAGGCTCCGTTGCGCAGCTGATGGGGGACAGTGTTGCCTGCGACAGTGGAGGGATTAGAAGAGAGAGTGCGCGTATTGTTGTTGACGGCGTGTCACTTCAGCCGCCCCCAACTCCATCCGATGTGCCCAGTGCCCTGGAATTACTTGAAGATGTGGGTGAGCTGTCATCAATCGAGACGGGGACGTCTTTAGGCGGCGTTGGTCGCTTGAGGAAGGGGCCCGGAGGGTCGCGGAATGGGCGCAGCAGTTGCAGTGATGTGTCAAAAAGGTCGGCGAGGCACTACGCGGACCCTCTGAAACGGTTGGAAATGGAGGGCGGGGAGGAGCGCTTTGATGGGCAGCCATGATGTGCGATGCGGTTCCGAAGTTGCACTGGCTTGTCATGAAAAATTGTGATCGGACTATCTTATAGAGAGGCATGGCAGCTTTAAAGCAGAACAAAAAGAGAACAAAGAAGAAAAAAAAAAAAAAAAAAAGAAAGAAAATGCAAAACACAGGCAATTAAAGGTGGGGTGGTGGTAAATAAGTAACTACTTTTACTTATTTATTAAGTTTAATTATTTACTTATATATATCTATATTTATTGCGTGGTGGAGGGCAGTTTTTTGACACTTTGCACACTGTGGTGGTTTGAGAGTAGGTTCCAGGGCAAAAGAAAAGATATTTATAGATTTTTGTAAAGAAAAAAAAAGACAAAAGATGCAAAAAGGAAAAACCAAGTAATAAATATGCGTGGTGGTTAGCAGATAAAAAGAAAATACAAGAAAAAAACAGAATGTCATACAAATATACATCTATTTATTTATTTTTGTATGTGGGTGTGTGTATGAGCGTTTGTTTATAGATAGACACACTGTTGTTGCTAGATTCAAATTTTATTATTTTATTTTCCAGAAGTTAAAGAAAAAAAAAAAAAAAAAAAAAGAGGAACAAAGAGAAAAAAAAGTTTTGTTTCTGATTTTTTGATAAAATAATTATTTTGATGACTTTGATTAAAAAAGAATCAATATATATATATATATTTTGGCGCGTTGAATCACGAATAGTGGACATACAAGATGAAGGCAAGGTTCTTGTTGTCATGATGTAAATGAGAAATGATTTATAATTATTACTAATTCTTATTAAAATATACATATAGACATGAACAGGCACAGAGAGTATATATAGAAATATATATCTATATATCTGTTGTATGTCTGCTGGAGGAGAAAAGGAAATTTTCTTTTTGGATTGTAGAAGAGTATTTGGATTGGAAATGTAAGTAAACTAATTGTTACTAAACTGCTTATTTGAGAAAAATCCGGGTAACGAAATGCTGAGAGACCAAATAGTGAAAGGAAAGAATACAAAATGAAGTAAAATGATGATAGATGGTTCTCGGCAGCCGTGGTTTATTTACGCTCCCATACATATGTATACATATCTTTTAAGCTATTTATATGAATGCTTAAAGAGAAACTAAGGGATCTTGATGTCAAATATAATATAATATAATATATATATATATATTAAAACTTAATATTCATTAAAAAAATAAAAAAAGTAAATAGAAAAATGGAGTAAGGCTAAAAACGAAACAATAAAGGAATTTTGTATATCTATGTATTTTTTTTTATGCGCTATGTATGTATTAGTTGATTTTAATTTAAGATGATTGATTAATAATAAGCATACAAATTTTTTGTTTTTTTAATTTTTATTGGTGGGGAAGTTTTGAAAATAGAATGATTTATTACGATATATTTTTTATTTGTTTTTTTTTTTTTTTTTTTTTTTTTTTTTTTTTTTTTTTTTT
>JAWVMR010000149.1:0-19537 GCA_036321205.1 Trypanosoma caninum | reverse complement strand
AAAAAAAAAAAAAAAAAAAAAAAAAAAAAAAAAAAAAAAAAAAAAAAAAACTTTTACTATCAAAAATAAGCCTTTGTATGCTCCTATTTGTAGGTTATTATTTTCACAAAGCTTGTTCAAAAATAACAGATACACTTTCTTTATTAATATTATTATAAACACACGCCATATATATATATTATAAATTGCTTTCCTCACACCATTCCAAGTAACACCCAGATTTCTTGCTTGGTATTGCAGCAATATCCTCACATCTCTTCACTATCAGGTCCTTATCACGCGCTGCAAAAAATGATAACGGCAAAACGGGTACTAGCAATACATTATCTGAAATTTTTCCCTTAACTCCAAACAACTCAGCTAACGTCATGTAAAGGTCCAAGTGAGTTGAAATGTGCCGAGTACGTTGCCTCAAGTTTTGATGCGATACCCCATGTTGATATCCTTTTGCAAGATCCATTCTGTGAAGTAACTCTGTGTGAAAAATCATTCCAACAAGTGGCAGCGCTCGCTCAACCTTCCCTGGTGAAGTCAATTCATAATATGGTCCCATATGATTGCCATGGTCAGAAATCACCAAAAAAACATTAGAGGGATCGTCAAAAAAACCAAGCTCCGTATGAAGCTCCTCCATAAACGCTGTGAGAGCTTTATCAACGACATACAGCACTCCATGAGTTCCTTCATGACCCTCCACCAAATGCAACACATCAAAAAAAAAAACCGCATCGTCGTCCGATTGTATATCGCCATCATTCAATTGATTTCTCTGCTTTTGTCTGGCTCGTAACCGTCTTTTTAAAAGAGCCCGTGAATAGTTAAAAACATACTCATGCACATACTGCTGGCCTATGCATCGCTTCATAATACTATTATGTCCCTGAAAATTGCCTTCAAGAGCTGAGTATTGAATATGACAAAACGGACCAAATGTATGGTAATCTAAATAGTTTTTACACGGCGTTGCAAACCCAGAAGAATTTGAACCATCGGCAAGTAGTTGTATCATATCAAAGCAATCTCCAATAGTATATGATGTACTAAATCTATCGCCATATTTTTCCTTCACCAAACGAAACAAACTATTATCCATAACATTTTTATCTGGCGACACCAACATCGGAAGCTCACCCGTAAAAAGTGGAACAAGATTCTCCTTTGTGGCGTGGGCCAGTGTCGTTGCCCCTTGTGCCTCAAAAAAAACATGAGTTGATGTATTTCCACGAAATTGCCGAAGCCAATTGCTAAACATAGGCAAAGAACGCTGTACCTCCTGACGACTCACCGCATCAAACACTAAAAGAAGAACATTAGCTAAGGGACTTGTATTATTCTTTTTAGACGTTGCTGATCTATCCTCAAGTTTTTTCTTTGAATGTCCAACTGGTGGAAATATATGGTATTCTTCGTAGTCTGTGGCGCGACAGTAGACAGAATATGCCACACTATCTTTCAGCTGAACTACCCACACCTTTTCAGACAACCAATTCGCACGCGCGATTTCCTCCTTTTTGGTTCGAGGTTTTCGCAAGGTTGGAACAAGATGCGAAGAAAGAACCTCTACTGATTTAATTACCCCCGTCTTGTCACGATTAACACGAACACCCATAGATTTGTGGACTTCCTCGTCAGTTCCATAACGCTCTTCCAATTCTTTGTGCCAGATTTTGTTAGAATCCCGCAGTCTCTCAATTACATTAGACTTGCCATTCATTTCACTACGTTCAGGTCGTTCAATATAAACTTTCGGTTGCTCGTCCCCGGTAGGACATTTTGGTGATATAATCAAAACACCCTCATCATCATCCAAAAAAGAAATTGCATTAGAGCCACATTTGTCACCCCCTGCATAAACATTCAAAAGCCTTCTGTGGGTGTATTGTGGAAGAACCCATCCGGTTGCAGCAGCACGAGAAAGCTTCAAGCCCTCCAAACCACAAAAATCTACATAATCACCTAACATACCAGTTTCCAAAAAACGCTTTGCATTCGCCGAACCAAAAGAAAAAAGCGTATAAAACAGTAAAATCACCGCACAAAAAATACAAATAATCAAAGGCTTTTTCTTCAAGCTTAACCCAGCAAATAAAATAAAAGCATTCCTCCCGGATCTCCTTTTATCTTCAAAAGAAAAATGCCTCCAAGACAATGACTTCAAAAGAATTCCAAAACCACATGTAAAAAGAATAACGTCACCAATAAAACGTGAAAAAAGCAACATAAGTTCTTGTGTCTGTAAATGATGATTCGGGATATATGTATGAACAATGATATGTGTTGTTAGACTAACAACAAAGGCAAAAAATAAAAACTTTTGAGCACCTTGTCTATGTGATGCATGCAGTGCCTTTGTCGATTGAGACCCCCAGGGTAACAAAAGCACTGCATGTGCCGCAACGCATAATAAAAACGACAAAAACTCCTTTGATCTGTAAACAAACAATGAAACACCGCGAACAGAGTAGATCATTGCAAGTAAGACCAACCAAGAAGATAATAACAAGGCAAACGAAATCAGAGCCCGCGCAAAAATAAACTTTAGCATTGTTAAAAAAATTTTCAAGAAAAAATAAACCTTTAGTTATTATTATTATTATTTTGTTGTTATAATGTTGTTGTTCTTTTTTTGTCTTTCCCACTATTCTTACTTAAATGGTTGTTTTTCTAATATGTATTTATTTGATTAGTTTCCTCGCCTGCTTCGTCCTTTTGTGTTGTTGGTTTTGGTTTTTGATCTTACTTTTCTTTCCGTTTGCTAATATGTTAAAGAGTATAAAAACAAAAAAAAACATTTTAAAAATTATTATTATTTCCATTATTATGTTATTATTATTATGTAGTAATAATAATAATAGAAATAATAGAAATAATACTAATAATATATATATATATAACCAAAACATAAAGTGATGTCTCCATTATTATTATTTAATAAAACGCTACGTAAAAAAAAAAAAAAAAAAATAGTTGGCCATTCGCTTTTACCGGTAGCAGACGCTATGGTGGAGAAAAAGCCAAAAGTATTTTATGCAATAGTTGTGAAACATCCACTACATTTTTGCTCTCTTCTCTCCGTCCCCCTAAATCGACACCACAACGCAAAATGGCATCTTGCATTACTGCAAGAGTCTGCCACAATTTATCCCGTTCTTCCAGTAAAAGGCCCAAACGCTCTAATGTAATAACAGGTGTTTTTTTCGGTATGAAACTCTCAACAGCAAAGGTTCCCGTTAAGGAACAACTCTCATCATCGTTATGAAAACCAGTAAGAGAAACCCTGTAACGTTTGTAAGCTGCAAAAGAAAGCGCCTCATAAGATTCAACGTCGCGTCTCAAATCCTCTAAAAACAAGCAGTGCTCGTCAGGTATACTGGAGGCAGTAAAATGTGTAGCATCAGTCAATTTTGACTGAATACCACCAGAAAAACTAACATTTGGTTTCAAATCAAGCGCAGATAGGCAGTGTCTAGATTTGTCCTTCTCATCTTCATGCGCTAATTGAGACCTCTTTAAAGCCCCCAGTTTCTCTTTTACAAAAAACTCTGGCAAACTTCCCAAGTTTGCTAGGGACGTAACATTAACATCATTTCCTGTAGGCATTTTTTCAAAATTCTTGATAATCCCAAGCTCCTTTATAGCTCCACTTTCTCGTTCAGTAGGCTTCGCCTTGCTCACTGGTATCGAATCTAGAAGAGCCGGCTCGATATATTTTTCTCGAACCATTTTCTGCTGTAATCTCATCGTTCTGGTCATCCTAACACCCTCAACAGAGCCTACCCTTTCAGGTGCAGCAATGCGTCGCTGAAGAGCTGATCTCGAATATGTACTCAGCATTCTAGTCAAAAACTGATACATCCACTTCAAAAGCAAAATATGTTCCTGTAGTTTCCCCTCAGCCAAACGCGACACATTAATCTCCAAAGAAAACTCTTGAGGTAAGCAACTCCGAAGCATCGACTGTAGAATTTGCATGTTTTTTTCACAATGTCCCCGCTCCTGTAAGGAGTCAAAAGAAGGATCTTGATTTGTGCAGGTCACTATTGTTATATCCCATTCGACACGACCCATTAACTGCGAGGCGCGTTTTGCTCGTGCTTGGGCAACCTTTGCCTCAAAGTGTCCTAGTGCGACGCAGTTCTCAGCCACACGAGAAATTGTGGCATTAATAACTGTGCAATACGCAGCCCCATCGCGGAGCGATTCAACGCTTGGGTACTGTGCTGAACACACATTGTTAATCCATAAAAGCAACTCCCCTCTGCCAGAAGGTTGGACCGTTGTTGATGCAACTGGCATTAATGTTCCTTTTTAATAAATAAATAAATGCACCTTGATCAAAAACAAAAGTTTGCTCTTTTAACTGTTTCTAAAAAAAAAAAAAAAAGAATTAACAGCAGTAATAAATTAAATGCATATATTATTATTATATGCAGACTTACATGCAACAGCACGTTTAACCCATCTTCTCCAACAAAAAAATTGTTTTATTAATCATTTTTCAATATATACATACACGTTTACATACGCATATGTAAACACACATGAATTTTCTTTTCAGCAAACATGGCGGCACCTTGCTACTTTAAAAAAATAAAAAATAAAAAATAAAAAAAAGCATTCCCAAAAACCAAAAACTCTATTTAAAAAACAACATACACACCACCTCCCTTCCTGAGGGGCGAAACGTCGCACCCCCCATCCACAACACCCACACCAAAGAAAAATGCGGCGCGCGCGGCCACCAGACCCAGACCAGTCCGCCAATCTTTAAAAACCACGAACCCCCGCGACGGGGCGCCGCGGAGCCAACAACTGTGCCAGTGCAAAAAAAAAAAACCCGGGCGGCGGGACACCACGCGTTCGCCCCGCTGCGGTGGGCTTCCGCCGTGGAAAGGCAAGCGTCCAGAAAGGAGCGCTGAAAAAGACGAGGGAAAAAGCCAGGTCCATGTGGCAAAGGCTGCCGGCAGATTGGCGGCGGTTATGGGTAAAAGCTTCGCGTGGGTTGGCTGTCGCGAGGGGGGAACTTGTTCTCTTATTTGCGTGCGCGCATATACACATATATACATGTATGCATGTATATGTATATATTTTTTTTTTTTGGTTGTTGTTGTTGGTGTACTTTTTTTGTTGTTGGTGTACTTTTTTTGTTGTTGGTGTACTTTTTTTGTTGTTGGTGTAGTTTTGTTTTTTGCGTGGATACAAGCGGTTTTGTGGAGAGGTTGTTTTTGATGCTACCTGCGAGACGGTTGCGTTTGATACTCAGTAGAGCGTTGAGCGGCGTTTCTTCAGAGACGTTTGAGTCAATCGAGAAAAACGACGAAGTACACAGCCACCTGTTGAAAGGATATATGCAACAGACCAAAACAGAGGAGCGGCTTACAGACCTTCTTTCTTCCGTTTCTTCTTTAGGCATTGCATCTCGGGAGGATTGGTTGCGATTGAAAAAGATTTGCTTTTTTAATTTGTCATCTTTTTCCTGCCGAAGTGTTAACATGCTTTTTGTGTTGTTGGTCAATCACGGCGTTTGTGGACATGTGGAATGTGTAAAACTGCAAGAGAGACTAGCTCAGTTAGGTTTTTCGAAGCGTTTGGGGGCTCACGAGTGTCTACAGGTCATTTTTTCTGTCGTCAATGTTGGCTCACGCCTGTCAGATAATTTTGTTTGTCAGGCTTTGGAGGCTTTTTATAAATTGTTAGATGAATGTGAAACGGAGTTGTTACCAAAGCTATCATATACCGTGGGAAGATTTTTAGGCTCTGTAGATAATAGGTGTGTGTCTTTTGAAACTCAGAGTCAGCTACTACATAGTTTGCTTGAGAAAACAAAATCTATAAACTATATGTTGCTCAATCAGAGCGAAATTATTTATCTTGCGTGGTCGTTATCTACCTTCTGCTCACCCATTGAGTCCTTACGGGAAGTATATTTGCAGGCTTGTGAGGTGCTATTAGCGCGAGGGCTAGTGTTGGAAGATGTTAAAAATGCTGCTCCAGTTGATTTGTTTTTGCTGTATTGCACTTTATGTTTAGTGTTTAGATCTTTAGATTTGCAAAATACTGCTCTTGTTTCCAAACAAACAGGGTTAATAACCGAGGTTGTGTCGCACGAGTTTAAACCAAAGGGAGTGACAGCAGTTTTTTTTAAGCGACTAGTGAATTTATTTGATGTAGTTGTTTCTTCATTTGTTTCTTGTGTGGCTCGTGGGAAATTACAGAACCGTAAGTTGCTTGTAATAACTTTGGAAATGCTTGCATCTTCAGGTGTTACAAAGGTGTTAAAAAACGCTCAAGTTTTGTTTCATTTACTTGTACGTTTGATACTGTATGACCGAAGGGATACCTGGTTTTCTGCTGCTAGAGATACTGGTATGGTTGTAGTAGAAGAAAATCGGCATCCATTGGTCAACTATTATATTTTTGACGAACGGGTAGACATTTTTGATGTTCTCACAACATGCCTAACTCCATCTGTCTTGTCTTTTGTTTCACTGTCTAGCCTCCAGAAGGCTTCAGTTTGTGAGATAACAGCTTTGTTTGGAGCGTTATCAAACGGCAACCTTTCAGTTGATTTGAAAGAAAAATACCTGGGTGAATGTGTAAAGAGGCTTTCTTCTGTTGTTTATACTGTCTCACGAGAAGAACTTTTTGGTATTGTCTGCGCCGCCGTAAAGTTGGGTGTTATTGATGAGTCAATTTGGCGGGGTATTCGTAATAGATTTCAGGAACTCGGTGTCGAGAATACCTATTTAAATCAATTTGTTTTTCAAACAGGTGTTCAACGGCAGGATTTGTTGCGGAATGGATCATTGGACAATTGTAGCTCTGAATCAATCGCTTTGTGTATTTGTGAAAAGGCATTGCAGTTATCGCAAAATAACGAGGTCTGTACTACAAACCTGGCAGGATTATTGGAGGGTTTAGGTTTGCGGAGAGGAATGAATAGTGTCACAAAGACACATTGTTTTTTAATTACTAGGTCGCTTGCAAAAAATGGCATATACATAAAAGAATGCGGTGCATTTCAGTCATTGATGACATCTTTCTTTTATTGTCTTGATATGAGTATTTCTTTACACATAAGGCTATCACTAATTTTAGATGGAATAAAGCTTGGGGTTTCCCGTGGTGTATTATTAGATTCGCTTTTGTGGGTTGGGTCGCAACTAATAGAAGAACCCTTGGCAAAGATACACCCAACAGATGTAGCAACATATATTGTTCTGGCTCATGAGCTGGATGCTCTCGATACTGCTTTTTATCCTTGTTTTATTGGAGTGCTTTTGCAGAATAATGCATTTGAATTATTACCACCGTGTATAGTTCCTCGTCTTTTTGCCGCACTGTGTGCTGTTGGTGTGGATGACAAGCATTTGCTGGAACGTTTACTTGACCGTACAGAACTGTGGTGCACTACAATAATAGCAAAAGAAAAATGGTCATGGCAAGATTGGAAAGCTGCTTTAGCTCTGGTTTATGCCTTGTGGAAATCAGCATCAGAAATTGTTAAACCATATCTAATGCAAATTGCTCAAAAACTTAGCTTTAGCATGACGGGACGAAACAGTGGGCCCAAAACTCAGAAATATGCGTTTGATATTTGTACGGTTATGGCTACCATAATCATTCATAATTATGACATGTTACTTTTATCAAAAAACTCTGCGGAAGAACTTGACTTAAAGCTGACTTTTAGTTTCATTACTATGGTAAAAACGCTGCTTTCTGATGACGGCTTGACATTTTCTTTACGATCTGCGGATGCATTGGTTATTTCTAAAACAGTGTGTTTTGTTGTTTCTAAATACAACAATATAGTTTCTTTACTTATTATCGCTTATGCAGTGCAGCGTGTTATTCAACGTAACAACAGTCCCTTTAAGAAACTGACATCATTTGGGATAAGTTTATGGCGATATTGTTTAAAACATGTGGAAAAAATACCAATCACTGACAGTGGGCTAATTACCTCAGTGGTTTTTCTTATTAGGTTTGGTGCAAGTAGCCAGTTGTTTGACCGATGTATGTCGGTATTAATGGAAAATGAGAGTGATGTAAATGTGCTCTTGGTATGCTCCGTGGCTGATGCTTTGATTCGCACGGGCAAACGCAGGCCTATAGCCACGCGTTTCGTGGCTCACTATTCTCAAAAATATTGCCTAGATGACTTGCCTGCTGCATCATTACTCTCTTTACTAATATTTTTTACAAGAGATGCGGAGCGGGTGGCACTGGGACTGACACGAACAGAAATGCTTGTCACACTTGTGTGGTCATCGCTTTGCCTGAAAATGGAGTGGCTTCCTTGTACTGTATCAGTTTGGTCTTTGGTTCAGTTGGTTCCCTTGGAATTTAGGTCAGTATTGCTGCGTTTTTTTATAAATGGAGACCTGATAACTAAGTCCACTATAGAAGAGCTTTTTCAACCAGTTTCTACAATTCTTGATTGGCAATTAGACGTGAAAAGCAAAAATGTTTTTACATTTTTTTTGCAAAAAGTTCGGACGTCCCTTGTAGAACGTCAAGGGCACAACAGTACTACAGATGGGAAGATACAGCATCTGTTGGAAAAAATCTTAAGTCGTTTTTAGGTATAATATATGAGTTTTTAATTATGAATTCCGTGCAGCATGTGATTACATTGCTTTGATTCAGAATAGTTTTTAGGCAGGTGTTATATAAAGCAATTATTATTATTATTATTATTTTGTTTTTTATGATTTTTCGGGAGTAAAAAGGGGGAAAGTAAGTTGCAAGATGAACTTATCAAAGGCAAAAGAATTTGAAGAGGTTGATTATTGGCTTGAGAGATTAGAATTATACAACGAACAGAGTGCAAAGTTGAGTGAATCTATTAAAAAACAGAATGAGGAAAACGCTATGGTAGAGGCGAGTTTTATGAGGCTAATCAACAAGAACATTAATAGCACACCCCACCTTCCAGTCTCGGCAAGCTCCACGACAAATGCGGAAAGGGAAGAGTGTTCTAAAACCATTCCTACCTTACAAGAAGAGATTGAGGCAGCATACCAAAGTCTTCTTGCAGCCCAGAAAAACGAGGAGCTAACCGGAATTGCATTGGCCCGTATTGCAGATTATATTTCGCGGCACGATGATAGGTATAGTAGCTACATCGATAGGCTAAAAGAAGCAGCTGAATATTTTCACCGTATTTGGAGAGTGAGTAAAGAGCACAATGAACAGCTGAAGGAAAAACTAAAAATGATGGTTGGTGATACGAGTATTGACGAAGTCCCTTTTTTGTCTGAAGAAAGTCACTCTAAATTTTCCGAAATTGAAAAAAAAGTGGCGCCACATTATGTGGAAGCGGTTCAATTTGCAGCATTGTTGCCAGAGTATATCGCAGCAGTAACAACCTCCCTTCAAAAAAAGGAGAAGCTGTGTGTGATTCGCCGACAACAACTTGAGCATGCGCACGAGGTGGTAAGAGCGCGACTTGTAAAACAGGATGACCTATTGAAGGATGTTTATTGCGCTATAGAACGTGATAAACTACTTGTACAGAATCTCGAGACAACTAACGCCGCTAAGAAAGAAAGTGTTGACAGACTGCAAAAAGAAGTTGAACAGCTAGAAGATTTTCAGAGCCACATTACCGGAACAGTATCAACCGCAGAAAAAATTGGGAAAGCAACTGCGGAAATTAACATCTTAAAAGAAGCTTTAGAAAATAGTATAATTTTAGGTCAAAAAGCTCAAACCGATGAAATAGAGGCAGCAGAGATTGCAAGGACGCGGGCGACTGCGCTTGACCATGCACGCAATGCGGTTGCCCGTGTCAAGGAAGAAATATCATTACTTGGAAAAGAAGAAACTGAGAGTCAGGAGCAAATTGAGAACTGTCGTGCCATGAATGAGAAGCACCTTCGGGAAGTTGCGAATGATCAAGCAAGGGTAAAGCTGTTATATGAGGAAAGGGATAAGATTGATGAAACTCACAAGCTGTTTGAAGTAGAGATGGAGCAGTTTGTTGTGTCTTTTAACAGTGCAAAGAAGCGCATTGAATCAATGAAAATTCAACTTGACTCAAAGATAAACAGAAAAGCAATGTTTAATGATGAAAAGGTAGTAATTGAAGAAAGTATTGAGAGGCTAAAGGCTGAGTGCGCGGGTTCTTGGAATGCCATACTTGAGATGCGTAAAACCTTGTCCTCATTGCGTAATGAAGATGGAGAAACCTTTAAAAAACTGCAGTACATTCATTCACTGGGATTTGATAAAGGCATTTTGATGTCTTCAGCCTTAGCACCCGGGAAAAGAAATAGTACTGGTGATTCTATGGGTAAAAGTCTTCGCGAACTCTTGACTTTGCAGAAGAAATCTTTTTTGGCAAGGGCTCGAAAAGCGAATCGGCAAAATTTTGAGGCAACTAACACTCCATACATTGGCAAGACTGAGGCTGATATCTCACATCTTTTGGTTTCTGAAGGTAACGATGGTGTAAAAAACTTATCAGCTTCAGCGACAGTACATCAGCCATCACAGTCCTGTAACGTGGCAACTAACGCTGTAAATATCCCTATATCAAACTCACGCCGTGATGATCAACAGCCCTCTTCTGCTGAAGGACCAGGAGATAACAACACGTACCTGTTGGTACCTCATGAAGAACAGCCTGTTAGTGTTACCAGTCAGATTTTGGGATATTCAAAAAAAAAAAATTTTTTTTATGCAAATGAGCCTGCCAACTCTTCGTCTGATGTACAATGGAGAAGTGTCACTCCAGAGAGAGATGCCACTCTTATTTTAACGCTAAATCCGATGACAAGAATGTCTTCCCCAAAAGCTCCCACAACGGTAAATGAACAAGACAAAGCTGAAAGCTCTTCAGCAATAGCACATATTAATCTTTACTTACAAGAAATACTAAACCGAGGTTACTAAAAGTATATATTTGCGTATTTGAAATTTTATATAGTCACTGTTGCCGGTGGTTTGACTAAGAATAGTCCTTTTGTCGTTCCTAGTTATTTTTTGTTGTTGTTGTTGTTGTTTTTGATTGTGCTTAAAGTGAAGTTTTTGATGCTATGTTTTGATAGGTCTTTATTTATTTACTCATCGTGTTTTCCGGATTTTGTTTTGTCTGTTATTCTTCTGCTTTTTTTGTTGTTTGCTTGTTTTTTGTTTTTTCTTAAGGCGGCAGAGGGCGACATGGAGACAGGGACACAAAAGACTGAGCCTTCTATTTATGCAATGACTAGTGACCCCATAGAGGATGTGCGGCGCTACCTTGCCCGCGATGAGAATAGAGCAAAGAAGGAGTTTGCGGCCTCGCTAGAGGGAAAATGTTCTAAAGAGCTTGTGGCTCTTCTTACATCACAAAAAAACGCTGACCATTTAGAAGTATGTTGCACCGATGACGATAGTAGTACAAAAAGCACAGTTCATTGCGGGAGCGAGGCCTTGGGTAAACCAAAAGAGAATGTGTTGAATAGTCCGCACCCACTGAGGCATGCACATCTAGAAGATACAGTAAGTAGTACACCAAGCACAGAACGGTTTGTGGAAATCACAAGAGTAGAAACAAGTCACGATGGGCCGTCGTTGCAGTTGTCAGAAAATAAGGGGCAACAAAACAGCCATGAAGAGCGATGCGCCTCGTGGAAGGCAGTGCGTTCGGGTGTACTTGTGACAAAACGGGAGCTTGAAGAAGTTCAGCAAGAAATGGTTATGCAGGAGCGTCTCTTGAAGGCCTTGGAACAAGACAATATCAACCTTCATGAGGAGCGTCGGACACTACGCGCAAAATTGAACGAGATGGAACAGAAATTTGTGAATATAGAAGCCAAAAACAGTATCATTGCTAGTGGCCAAGGCCTTCAAAGTTGTGCCGGTCACTCTGTATTGTCAACTTCTATGCCACTGACACATGGCGGTGAGCGGGTGTGTAACATGGACGAAATTCAACTGGAGCTGGAACACCAGAAAACTATGGTGCGCGAACTGCAGTTGGAGCTGGAGTTACTCCGGCGTGAAAAGAATGACGCCGATACCCGTCTAGCAAGCTTTGACTTCAAAAAAGCTAAAGAGATGGAGCTAGAGCTCCGCAATCTACGTATTGATTTGAAGGAAAAGGAGGCACAACATGAAGAAGTGGTAAAAGAACTGACTCGGAAAATTGCATGGTATGTGGAAAATCAAAAATTTGATGATTCCCGTGAGGAGCTAATAAAAAAACAGCAAGAAACGATTAATAACCTGCGCACGAAGCTGCATGAAGCAGGGGTTTTAGATGGTGATGGCAAACATAAGCGTTCGGGTAACTACGGTCGTATTCAGCAGCTCACCAAGCGCGTTGCAGAGTTGGAAGAGGCGCTTAACAGCAAACACCCTAACAGCATTGCGCAGCTGATTCGGAGCTGTCAGCCCTCTGTGCAGGATGCGAAGCAGTTTAAGCAACTTCAGCTTAAAATTACTGAACTAGAGGATGCGTTAGCAGAAAAAGATCGCTGTGCTGAGGCGGCAGTTAACCGACTAAGAGTGGAAACTGATCGTATGAAAATCCAATACCAAGAAAGGATTAAGAAGCTTGAAGAGGAACTTAGACTTAAGCTATTGCATGCACAAACACGACGAGTTCGCGAACTTGAAAAGGAATTGACTGAGATGCGGCAGACCATGCGAGAAAAAGAAAAAGCGAAAGAAAAAATGCTTTCTTCTCCTGCTGTAGTCAACCTGTCAACAACAAGCGAGCCGTTGCACAATAGAAGCGGTATACCATCAGCAGAGTCTAAAGGGAATAAGGAAGTTCAAAAAGCAACGCAAACAGAAGTGGGAGATAATACAAACGATGCCGTTTTGCTTATTTGCAAAGAAAATGAAGCGCAACAAAACCTGTTGTCACAAGCCAGTAATAACATGAAAAGAAACCAGTTTGTAGTCCCAATGACTCAGGAGACCGGGACCAACGCCTTTTCGCCTCCGCTTTTTTCAAGCATGCAAGCACAAATTGCAACCATAACTGCGGAGTTGGATGTTTATAAGCGGTTGCTTATAGAAAGTCAAGAATCTTTCCGCAGTGCGCATGCCCGGTGGGAGGAGCGTTTAGTCACCATGAGGCAAACGTATCAGTCTCAAATACAACAAATACGGCAGCAACACAATGATGAAATCATGGAACTTCAAAAGCGCCATCAGCTGGAAATGAAGTCCGTTGCCGATGAGATGCAGGCCGCTGAAGAAGCCACAAGAGCCTTGCAAAAACTCGACTATAGAATTCCAGAAGATCCAAGACAGAGTCGTGCATTTCTTCAAAGCGTGGCTGAACGTCTAGCTTATCTAGAACGACGTCGTATTCAAAAGGAGCGTGAAATCGCCTACGAAATTGCGGAAGTTAAGCGTGTAGCTAATTTTGAACTTAACCTGGCAAAGCAAAAGTCCGAGATACTGATTGAACAAAAGAATCAGCAGATATATGAATTCCGACTACAACTAGATCAACTACTTGCAAGTTTGGCGCTTTTGTGAACTTGTGTTTACATATAGGCTATGTTATAAACCGTTGGCCTAATTTTGTATTATATAATGATAACGTTGTCACTTTCTAGGCTTTTTTTTTTTTTTTTTTTTTTTTTTTGGTGTGTGTGTTTTGTTTTGTTTTTGTCTTGCCTGTTTATGAAAAAAGGCTTTGTGAGTTGTTCCGTTTTTTTTTGTTTTTTTTTTTTCTTGTTGTTGTTGGGGGGCGGGGGATGGTGGAGGAAGGGGAGTGGTAACAGCTTGTTGGTAAAATAAGTCACGGTTATAAACCGAAAGAAGAAAAAAGAATAGGAAAATAAAGAGATGAATCGCATCAACATTAATGAGGCAAGTCGTGAGGAGCTTATCAGCCTTGTGAAGCAGCTGTGGAAACGCGATTTTGATGCTGCACCCATCCGGGAACTTGAAGGACAAGTAGAAGAGCTAAGACAAAAGTTGAACGAGAAGGAGGAGATGATAAAAGCGTTGACGCAGCAAAACATTATGTTGTCGAAGAAATCTGCTGAGGATGAAGAAACTATTAGTGTTTTGATTGGCCAGCTTGAGGGCCTAAGCGTGAAGGAAACCGACATTGTGTTGGAGAATAACGTTTTGGGGGCTAGCGCGGTGCTGGTGGAAACTACCCCCTTAAATTCTAAGGAAAAGATCTCTGGTAATATTAAAGGCTGTAAAGGACCTTTTGATAACTCTGGCAGCTGTGTGTCAGTTGTCACAGGAAGCAGCACTCGAGAGCCTACAAGAAACCCAAGTTCTGCAGCGATGAATCTAAAAAAAAACGAGGAACTAGAAAAACTTGAAATGAAGGTGCGTGAGCTTACAGAGGTAAATAAATTTTATACGGCCATTGTTTTGCAGTATGACCAGGAAGAACGTCTAAAAAAAACAGAGGAGCATTCTTCTCATAGGGAAGAGTCAAATACTGCCGCATCTATGGACGTCACATCACTGTCTGAACGCATTGACATTTTAGAAAGCGAACGAGATGTTTTGCGGCGGATGTTGTTTCATCAGGATCAGGAGAAGCAAATTCTTGTGAGAGAACTTCAAACCCTTCGTGAGGAGCTTTCTAATTTTGAGTTAGATCTGGCGGCGGTGGAACGCTGGAAACGTGCGGCTGTATCTTCTTCGAAGTTAGCAGAATACTCCACAGATGTCCCTACATCATTTGTTGTTAAAGATGAAGAATTGCCCACCTTGCGAACAGTGGCAGAGGTAATAATACCGACCCAGTACAAGAGTGGTGGTGGCAGAAAGCTTGTGTCCAATCACACCACTTTAGGTAACACCACGGCTTCTTTGAACGAAACCCGCCGAGCGACGCATAGTACTGCGACCAGAAAGAGCTTTCCTCAGTTAAACACCCCACCAGAGCTTTCCCTTTGTAACCCCTCTGGGCAGGAAAGTTTACTTTTGCAACGTGTTGAATTGTATCGATCATACATTGATGAAGTGCGAGCCTATGAAGAGGATCGTCAGCGTAATTTTGAGGAGATTGAACGGGCCCGGGCAGAACTTTTTACTGATATGAACGCAAAGCTTGAGGAGCAGCGTCGCGAGATACAAGGCTTAACTGAAAAGCTTTGGGTTTACAGTAATGCACGTGAATGTTCTGAGGCCAAAACAAAACTAATGCCACGCTCAGTAAATGACGCAGCTACGTCTCCCATATTTGTTTTGTGCCCTTTAGATGAATGTGCAGAAATACAATCCCACAACAGGCTTTCTTTGCTATCTTTAGAGGCAATGCAACTGGATGATGTAGAGTCTTTTTATGAGCTTGCAGCAGCCGAAATACAGGAAGAATGCGATCACACCAGAGATGACAATAAAAATGAAAATAAAAAAAAAATACATGAGTCTTTGGGAGACTTGGTTGTATTAGAAGAAAATACTCTGGTGATGCCGGACAAAAGAGAAGACCCTGCTGTCGTTATGGAGGATGAAAGCACAGACAAATTAGAAAGTTTCTCGAAGCCAAAAGAAGCAAACCAGATTGAGACCTTGTTTTCTGACTCTCACGTGGTACATTTGGAGCGAAAACTGTTTGAAGCAACCGAAGTAATTAATAGACTAGCTATTTCTATTGATGAAAGGGATGAAATTGTTCAGGTGTTATCACAGCATTCTTTAATCACAGTTGCAATGGTTAATAGCTTGACTATACAAGCAGTTACCGCTATGGATAAGGCAAATATTATTGAAAACACTTTAAATAAAATGCAAACACACGTGTCTTTTTTAGAAGAGCGTGAGCGAGAACTTATGCTAGAAGTATCGCGATTTAATGAAGAGATATTGCCGGTGAGAGCGTCAGAAGAAAAGAACCAGAAGTTGTTGCTGCTATGGAGTGAAATTGTTTCATCCTCTCTTGATAGTGTTTGTATGAAAGAACCTATGCAAAGTGTATTTCAGGCATACAGTGAGGTCTTGGACGCACAGTGTGCTTTGCTGCGCACCATATCAACACCTGCTGCTCTAGACTTTCTGGACAATGATTGTGAGTATATAGGCAAGCAATTGGGTGTTATTGTTGCAAAATATAATAATCTGTCTGATGGAAATGGGAAAGTAAACGCAGAATATATTAGTTTTTTTTCTGATTTTTCTCAAAAAGAGACTAATGAGAATGCGGCTGTATTTGTGGAAAACACACAACTACATAACGAAAGGCCACTGTTATTATCACAGCCACAGACAAAAAATCATACAACAAGTTCTTCTTCCCTATTGGTTGAGGATTGTTGTGTTGAAAAGTCCACTGTGGTAAGCCCATGCAATATTCCGTCTGGTGAACCACCGCATGACCCGAATGCGTTTGGAGTAACTGTGAAAACTGGGCAGTTGTTGGATAAGTGCCCGGAGTCGCATTCTATTTCTTTAGGGAGAGAAGAGAACAAAACAGACAAAAATGTCACTCAGGGCGCTAGTTTGACTGAATCACAGTTATTTGATACGCCCACTGCCTCTTTTTTCTTAGGTGATAATTTGGTTTCTACCAGCGACAAGGTTAGGTCTCCCGACGCTCGTACGTCTCAGGAGAATATCTCAGTTTCTTTAGATTATTTTGTGGCGCCACAACGTGTGTGTAAAAAAGCAGAGAGTTTAGGGGAGGCTTTTCAGAATGTGTCTAGTGAAAAACAGTCTATAAAATTTTTTGAAACGGTTGCTTCTGCGAACTCTCGACCAACACATAAGGAAGAAACCACAAGGTTTGTTGCAGAATTTGACCCTTTTGCCTGATTATTGTAAGTCGTATGTGTAGAAAAAAAAAAGAAAGTGAGAAGATACACTAGTAACTAATATGTGACCAAAAAAATTTTTATTTACGCCTACAGTTGTGAATCAGTCAATGGAGGAGTGTTGTATATACAATTTTAGTTTTTATCTAATTTATTTACTATTATTATTTTGCTTTGTTTTTGTCATTGTTATTTTTATTGGTATAAATACAATATTTGTTTTTTGATATATTAATGAAAATTTGATTTGAAATGTGAATTTAAGTTTTTTTTAACAAAAATATATTAAGCTTTAAATTGCAAAATTACCAATTAGTGTTATTTTTTGATGATTTACAAAACAAGTCAGTGGCAGGATAGGTGACGTTTGCTTTGCTTTTTTACTTTCAAAGCCTTTTTTGATTATGCTTTTTCAGAAATAAGTACATGTTACAATGTTTACAAAATAAAAAGGTTCTAAACTGTCCATCACGGTTTGTGGGGCTCCTTTGATGCGCATGTTTATATTCTGCATTTCTGCTCATATATATATATATATATATATACATTGGAACCTTGCAGGCCGCAAACGGCAGCCCTGTAAAAACTCCTAGAACATGGGTAAAGTTAGGTAATATGCATGGGCAAGGTAGGGGTTGATTACGTGAAGGACGCAATGCAGAGAGGACAAATAAGTGGGGGAGATTGTTTTGCAATATCGTAAATTTACCAAATGTCCCAGCTAACAAGAACGAAAAGCACCCACATCCACACATACCACTTTATATATGCGCGCGTGAGCGTGCATACGAAAGAATGTAAGAACTTGCTAATGGGGTGATAGTTTGTCTTGCTCGTTTTTTTTTTTTTTTTTTTTTTTTGTTTTTTGTTTTTGTTTTTGTTTTTTTGCTGTTCTACTGCGCAAAACCGTAGTGACCGCCAAAAAAGCCACAAACGCGGGCAATGGATTGAATAGCAAAAAAAAGAACTGGGCAACGGTAGCGCTACGTTATGGTTATGGTTATCGTAATTCTTTTGTTGTTCGTTCAGGGGGTGGGGGTGATGGTTCTGGAAGCGCCTTTGCAATTTGCGGCGCAACCACACAGCATTCTAGCAATGCTGTGAACCACCTTATCGTCCTGCCACTCTTCAGCGCTGCCTGAATTTGTGCGAAGCTAAGCGCCAGCAGACCCCACACACCGGAGCGTAGCACGAATGCCGTTCGCAATGCGGAGTTTGCGGATGTCTCCCTGACTGGTCACGTGTCAACTGACGGACGTAATCGGTGGCTACTGCGTTTGCCGCCACTCACCGGGGTTGCCGTGAGCAGTTTTTTAAACAAAACTCTTTTTCTTTTTTTTACCGGCCAATCGCCAAAGGAAGGTCTAAAAACAGACGCTTTCCCACACTGGAAGAAATACTCCAATGGCGACGGTGATGGTTAAGAGTTTTTTTTTTTGTGTGTGTGTGCGCCACCCTTGCCGATGCAAAACGGCCGAAAAAAAAGCGCACGGACACCGGCGCTCTCTGAGGCTGCTGGGGTTCACTAGGCCGGTGATGGGGAACTCCTGCGTGACTTCGAGGCGCAGCGCGCATAGCGCCCAGCATCCCACTCCAGTGCGAATGCGTGGTGTGTGGCACAAAGAAACCTTACCATGTACGATTTTTTGTCGGCAGCGTCAAGAAAAGTCCACTTTACATACACAGCAGCGGGCGCGGTTGCGTAACGTGCAAAAAACCTTTCCTGGTGGCGGGGCATGCGTCAGGGGCGCCGGCCCGGTCTCTCGTTTGGCTGTGTGAGCCCCGCCCCCCCCGATAAGGTTTGTTTGTTTTTTTGATGGCGGGCCCTCCCCATATCTAGGCGTCTTCTGGCCAATTTTTTTCTGGCTTATCGTGAAGCATCTGGTGCTTTTGGCGGGCGATGTCGCCACGCCGTTGGTAAACCCACACTAAAAAAGCATAATGTTGCTAAGCGGGGCGGTCTTATAGAAAGCTGGTTTAGTAACAGTGTGGTGCCGGGAAGGTATGTTCTACCAAATGCCATGTTTATATATGCTTGCCCATCGCTGGGCAAATGTTTGCGCAGTAAATAGATACGGCCTCGAACGTGTGGGTTTGAAAACCGCATTTTTTTTCGGCCCGCCGTGCGGTGCCTCGCGCCGGCGACGGCACAACAATGCAGCGGTATTTTCGTCAACAAAACTGGCACACGGTGGTGGGGATGCGCCATCAAACAATAAGGCCTTTATTTGCAAAACGCCTGCTTGGCAACAATCCCGTGACCGAAATGCCTCGACACACCCGCGCCCCATGCGAAACATTTGAAAAAGCCATTTCTCTTGGGGAAACTGTGCCAGTTTAATAGCCCATAGGATTTTGCCATCATGATCAAAGAGTTTTTGGCCAAAACTCATGTAAGCGTTTTCTTCCGCAACTTTGGCTGAGAACGCAAATAGGCTCAACGATTGGTTTTCCATCAAAAGATCGCCCAGCCTAGCAACATTATGCATTTTTAGGGTGGGTTTGCCGACGGCGTGGCGACACCGCCCGCCAAAAGCACCAGATGCTTCACGATAAGCCAGAAAAAAATTGGCCAGAAGACGCCTAGATATGGGGAGGGCCCGCCATCAAAAAAACATATATACATATATATCCATATAGAGAGAGGGAAAAAGAGAGAAATATGCCTCCCCGCCGCAAGGAAAGGTTTTCTAAAAATGCATACCATTCGTTCTAGCACAATTGGTTTTTCGGCGGCCTAACAGTCTGCCGCTGCCATGCGGGAGCTTGCGTGGCCAAAATCCGTGGCTCGATCGTTATGTGGC
>JAWVMR010000148.1:0-18086 GCA_036321205.1 Trypanosoma caninum | reverse complement strand
GCACAAGAACTTCGTTGACAGCGCGACGCGCCACTGCCACCTCCGCGCCGGCACCATCGGCGTCAAGGTGAAGATTATGCTCCCAGTCAGCAAAAAGGGAGAGGACGAGCCGCTGCCGGATGTTATCACCATTCTGGAGCCGAAGGAGATTGCTGCGTAGGGGGTTGAAAAAGAAAGATATGAGGGACCCAAGTTTTTTTTTTTTTTTTTTTTTTTTTTTTTTTTTTGGTTTTTTTTTTTTTTTTTTTTTTTTTTTTTTTTTTTTTTTTTTTTTTTTTTTTTTTTTTTTTTTTTTATTTTTTTTTTGTTTTTTTTTTTTTTTTTTTTTTTTTTTTTTTTTTTTTTTTTTTTTTTTTTTTTTTTTTTTTTGGCTTTGCTTTTTTATTTGTAGTTAGTTATTCTGAATGTGCAGTAGTTTGTTTATATGGGGTAAAAGTGTCATTTTTACACTTGTAATAATGTGAGACTTTTTGGGCCAAGTATATGTTTTTTTTTTTTTTTTTTTTGTTATGTGTTTTTAATGGGCTGGTGGCTGGAGTTCTCTGCTTTTTAGTTACACACCTTGTTCTATTAGCAAGGATTTTAAACACATAGTTCATTTTTGTTTTATTGTTTTATATGCGGTATTGCTGAGTATGACGATTTGGTTTTTGCGCGCGAATCGTTGTGCTTTGATGGGAGTGGGGAACAAAAAAAAAGTTGAGACAAATTACCAAGTGTATATGAGGGGTGTGTTTTTGGTTATATACACGTATATATATATATACATGATATATACATATGTATTTGAATTAACGTGGAATATTTGTTAATTTATTTTATTAATATATATATATATATATATATATGTATTTGCACGTAGTACTATTGAAATTGTAATGTATTATTATTGCTGTTGACCTGACATTTAATTATTACACGTATGTTGTTTTACGCATAAACAAAATTAAAAGAACAACATATACACGAAAGAATAAGAATACGCTGAGACAGCTCGGGTAGATTTAATTTTGTTTGATAATTTGCACTATACAGACTTTGAAAACTATACGACAGACAACAAGAAATAAGGGTTAGGGTGTGGTGGGGATACAGGGAGAAAGGAATAGACGTTGTGGATTGGAATTGAGGAGGTTTGCTGAATTTATTAATGATATCAGGGGATTCGAGAGCATCATCGCTCTCATTTCGTTCTTGTCGCAGTTGTCACTGCAGTGGGGGCACGCGTCCGTGTGCTGCAACGATGGAGTTGTTGGAGCTGTTTGCCAACGCGGAGGAGCGCGTAATGGCGGTGTGGGCACGCATTGGTCTTGCTGATGTTGACAAGGAGAGCAAGTGGGCGAGTTTTGTTCAAGGAAGACTTTGTCCTTTTTTATTTGACTATGTTCGCATTCAGGAGTCAGAAGAAATGGCCATTGCCGCGGAAAATGATGGATTGTTTCATGAGTTATTTTTTGCGTCGCTGCGCTTAAAGGAGTTGCCCCGTTCTAAAATGTTGGCGCAGCTGGTTGAGGCGGTGATGGCTCAAGAAGCAGTCACACACACACATGGCACCGCCGGGGGCCATCTTCTTAATGAAGGCGCAGAGGATATTGACATGTCTGTAACACTGCCCTCTTTTGTGTCCGTAGTTACGACACTTGCATCAAAAGGCGCTGAGTGTGTTCGTCACACTTGTTATTCTTCTGAAGAACATCTTCACATAAACGAAGCGGGCAACGAGGAAAGCCCCTCAGTTTCGCGGGCGGATTGCCTCCAACTGAAGGACCCGGCGTCAGTCGCGCTGTGGCAGTTGGCACGGAGCATGACGCACCAGGAGCTCCACCGCAACTTGAAGGGCGAGGTGGAGCGCATGAACGCCATTGCAGATGCCCGTCTCCAACAGCTCTGTTTTTTGTACAAGCAGCGCGCTCTTTTGCAGCTTCCTCCACATCAGCAAATTGTGCTGCGTCGCAAGTATACACAAAAACTGCTTTCTGGAGGGCTTTTGAAAACGTGGCAAGAGACACGGCAGCAGAGTTTGACCCCATCAGTTGCCAACAGCAATGGTAACAATACCACGTGTGACAGGGACAACACGACGCTTGGCCCTTCTTCAGGGCGCGCCACCACCTGCCGCAGCTGTCCTTCGGTTTCAAAGGGTGAGTTTGACCTTTTGCCCGATGCGTTTTGCGAAGGGCCACATGTTGATCATGACCACCAGCAGCTGAGTATCGAGAACGGCAGCAAGAATAGTCTGGTGGTGCCGTGGCCGCAGGACGCGGAAGCCGCAGGGCGGGGGACAATTTTTGAGGTTGATTTGGGCGACGTGACTCGGTTTGGAAGAAGGCAGGACTTGTCCTTGGATCGCATTGCTGCAGAGACACAAAAAATCTACTTGGAGATTGTTGCGCAGAACACACGCATGGTTTCTCAGGCAAATGAAGAGCTGCAGTGCATTGAGGAGCTTTGGTCTTTGTTTGAGGAGTGCGCCGAGGACGAGGGGTGTGGCACTGACTCCAAAGAGGGACAGAACGAAAAAGGTGAGGGGTGCGTCGGAGAATCTGGCGATGGAGTTCCATCACGACTTGAATTTATGCGTTGTTTGGAACAGATGCAGCAAGAGTATGAGCAGTCTGGTAGAACGCCTGAATTACATGGATTTTTTTCCTCTGATGGCACATTGCTTTTGTCTCAAGGTTCAGTATCCGTGAATAGCATGGGCAGCTATAACAACTTGAATTCGTCTTTTCAGCAGGTAACACGCAGCTCAAAACAATGTGGATTGCAACATTCTTTGTCTGTGGGATCAGAAAGTGGTAACGGGGATGACACTGCTTCCACTGGTGGTATTATGGGCCGAACGGCTCAGCTTCCCGCGCCACTGATGAAAATTTTTGCTGTTCGCTCATATGCGCCTATTTTCTCTTACATTCTTACAGTACGGGAGGACCTGCAGCGTTGTTTGATCCGGCGTCATGTGCAGACTGTTCAGAATATTACTCACAAGTTGACAGAGATGTACCGCAGCTATTTTGAAAAAACCCGTGATAAGGCATACGCTGTTGCGCCTGATTATTCGCATTGGCTGCAGGAGCACACTGAGGCTGTGGCCAGAAGGGAGCTCTATCACCATCGTGTAGACCACAGTGTTGATGTGGGTGCTGCCAGTGATAGTAATAATAAGAATAATGGTCTTTGGCAAGAGTTTTTGGGTGACTTTACTCTGCGGAGCAGCAATGATAACTTGCGTGAGCGCATTGCAGAT
Organism: Trypanosoma caninum; assembly: GCA_036321205.1. Classification (NCBI taxonomy): domain Eukaryota; phylum Euglenozoa; class Kinetoplastea; order Trypanosomatida; family Trypanosomatidae; genus Trypanosoma; species Trypanosoma caninum. The sequence continues at coordinate 14,839 of JAWVMR010000148.1, read as the reverse complement.
GTGCAGTATGTCGTCTCACGTGCGAAAGCCGAGGTGCAGGTGTTACATCAACGCCTGCAGATACTCAGCGAGCTTGAACCGTTGCTCTACTCCAGGTCTGACATTCTTGAGCAGCAGCGCGTCATGCAGGAAGGAAGTCGTGAACGTCTTTTAAGTAAAAAGGTAAACATGGCGAAGCAACTGCTTTTTGAAGAAAACATGCGTCGTCAAATTGCTCGAACACTGCCAGGGATTTATGAGAAGATGGAGGAGCTGCTGCGCAAATGGAATGAGACGATGGCTAGTGGTGGTTGTGGTGGTGATAACACTAACTGCGCCAACAGACGTTTAATACTTCACGGGGTTGACATTGCTGATGCTGTGAGGCAGTTTCATGAGGAGAATGTCCGCAGGCGATGCCGTAGCAGTCGCTCAGCGCCACCCTCATCACAAATTTCTTCTAGTTTTTTGACGCCTCAACTAACACCGCGGAGCGCCAACTCTGTTAGTTTTGCCAAACAACATGAGTTGCAACAGGATGAGGTCCATTGTCACGACCACCACCACCAGCACCAACAACAACAACAACAACAATATCGTTCGAGGGTTGGGTTGACGCTCTCTCCGCCGCCGCGTGTTACTAGTGCGAAGACACATGCGGCGAAACGCGGCCCTATTCCTTCAAACAGGGCCAGTCCGGTGCCAGTGAAGCGGGTGCTGGTGCTGGCGGGGCGGAGTGGGGCCACGCCAGTGCTGCGTAATTTGCCTGGAGGCAAATCAAAGTTGTTGTCTCCGTTTTCTAAAAGCCTAATAGACAAGTGAACAGGGCTTTTTATCTTTGTGTGTCATTTTGCTTGTAGAAGCAGTATCAGCTATGCGTGTGTGTGTGTGTATTTTGTTGGAGGGTGACAGAAATGTGAAAAAGATAAATGAGAGTGAGTGACTATTTTTTTAAAAAGCCAGCAGCGCTGTTATATATATATATATATATTTGTTAATAATGGTTAGATTTTTTTTTTTGTTTTTTTGGGGGGAGTTTAACAGAAACAGAAATATCTAGAGTGACAAGGGATGGGAACTAAAATGTGTAGAACTTCCCCCTTCCCGACCCCTAAAAATTTTAAATAACAGTTTCTTAGAAAAAAAAAAAAAAACAAAGAAAAAACAGACACGCATACAAACACTAGATTTTGATTTCAATTAGATCACATATTATGTTTTTGCGTTTATTTGTATTATAATTATCTTTTATCCACTCCTTTTTTTTGTTAATGCGAATGCGGGTGGTTGGAGCTTAGTGACATTTTTACGGTTTTTGGCGTTTGAGTTTTTTATGCATATGTGTATATATGCCTTTATTGCGATCTTTCTGTTGCTCATTTTTAAACATACTTTATAATAGTTATAATAATTTTTTTTTTTTTTTTTGCTTTATTAGTGTATCTGGTTTTAAGTCCCCTTAAAAAAACAAAACCTAAAAAAATTAGCAATACGAAAAACGTAGGAGATTTTTGTTTGTGCGTGGCCTTAAGAGATTGAAATCTTTGTTTTATTTACCATACGCTAAAAAAAAACGAAATAAAAAAAAAAAAAAACACCAATAATAATAATAAAGCAAAAGAAAAAGTTGCACGGCAAACAAATCTATACGTCTTTTAACTTAAACTTTTTTTTTTTTCTCTTTGGGATTTGTAGGGATAAATAATGGCAGTGCCGAAGGAATGGACTGACACGTGGAACTTGTTCGACGAGCGCAAGACGGGCAGCGTCAGCCAGATGGACGTGAAGCACATAATTCGCAGTCTCGGGCGGCGCTACACCGAGGCGGAGTTCGGCGAGCTGCTGCAGGGCCTCCCCGACCCGGTGCCCTACCAGGACTTTGTGGCCCTCATGCAGAAGCCGTACGCCGGCCCCTCCGAGGACGACCTGCGGGCTGCCCTCTGCGCCTTCGACGGCAGCAACTCGGGCCGCCTGAAGCTGTCGGAGCTCATAACTCTCCTCACGTCGCTGGGGGAGAAAATGCCGGAGCACGAGGTGAAACAGCTCCTCGCGGAGGTAAAGACCGACGAGGAGGGCCGCGCGGAGATTGACGAGCTCGTGCGGTTTTTGTGCACACCAGTTCCAAGTATGACACCGGACATTGCGGAGCTGCAAAAACAACTTGCAAATATTAGTTGACAAGATAAACACGGGCGCAATCACACGGACAAATGTACATATATGTATATATAGGTACATTACAAATTAGATTTTTTTTTGTTTGTGGAGTAGGGGTAGAAACAGCTTGATAAATAGTATGAAATGTGAGGAGTATTGCGTGGTATACGTAAAACGCAAAACGAAAAGAAGGAATAGAAAACTATATATATATATATATATATATATATGGATGGTGAAGCCACGCATTTTTTGGTTTTGGACGTATATTGTTTTTTTTTTTTTTTCTTTTTTGATGGATGTAATAAGGAGAAAGTACATGAGGGAACAAAAGAAAAATAAAACAAAAAGAAAAAATATATGTAATAATATAGGTATAATATTATATATATATATATATATATATATATACATATATATATTTATATATTTATTAGAGTTTATTATTATTTTATTTATTTATTTATTATCCTTATTATTTTTTTTTTTTATGTAATTGGGATATCTATACATATATATGTTTTGCTTTGTTAGGATTTTGTAGTTGAGAAAAACAAATTCATCTAAATAAGGGGGAGAAAACAGACGTGTGGGAATAAAGTTAATTCCCCGCCGCAAAACTCTATATATTGAAGAATAACAACAACAACAATTACTAAAACAAAGTTAAATCTATATAATTTGTGTATAAACATTGCTTTTATGGATTCTTTTAGCAGAAATTCATTTCAATATATAGACTGGAGTACACAAAAAGAGGAAATTATTTTTCCTTTGGAGTGTTCCGGCTCACGTTTGATTATTAATTGTGCCACAAGCAAGGAGTTAAACTCCCTCTCAACTGTTTTGCCTTCACAACAACCGCAAGACTCACATTTGTCGGTATCTTTGCCATTGTTTTTACAGCACGAAAGCGAGGCAAAAACTAGCACCAACAACAAAAGCAGTAATAATAGTGATAGCTGTACTAAAAATAATATATATGGAGATGTCTCTGGTTTTGCAAGAAAAAACAGTGCATTGGAAAATTTTTTTATTGCTGATGGCGTAGGGCACAGTTCAGATGTGTCAGATCGCAGCACGACAACAATCAACAGTAACTTTTTTTTATCTGTTAATAGTCGTCGTTTTGCAAACCCTGCATTTTCATTTAGCCCTAGCGTAGCGAGTAGCAGTGGTACAATGAGCATTTTGCCATCAACACAACAGGTGACACTACACACTGACAGGAAAACACCACCGGAGGAACACATTTATGTTTTGGGGACTATGGAAGGTCGTCGCAATTTTTTTGTTGATTGTGATTACCTTGCCAAGCACATGAGTAAATCAATGATTGTAAATGAGCTTATTGTTGCTATGTTGATAGCTTTAAATTACAGCGATTCTCTTTTTAGTATCGCTTTGGTTTTACCAGATGTGATTCAGAATGTACAAGACCTAGATGAAAGTCTGTTTGTGTGCTTTATGGGGCTTATTATGAACTTGTGTTGTGCCGCAGATCATGCTGTGGTGAGTCAAATTGCGGCGTCGCTAATTAAGCTTATTTTACACCTCACAAACGATATCACAGAGAATATATTGCTTCCTCTTGTTATGTCTATGCAAGTTTCATTTTGGAGCTCACCAAGGGCGGTGGCAGCCGCATTATTAGGCATCTGTGCATCAAAAGAAAGTATTGTGCAAAAGAGCGGCATGACAGTACATCAGTGGTTTGATTGCTTTACTGTACTTGCAAGAGACAAGTCGGATTTTGTGCGGAGAGTTGCGGTGTTATCATTGCACCAGTGGGTTAATGTGGCGAGGGTGCATCAAGTAGATTTAGCTAAGATGCCATTGTTGTTGGTTAATGATTTTTTAGCTAGTAGTGAAAGTAGCGTGGTACGTCGTTTGTGTGTAGCCCAGTTTGTTTTTCTTGCTGAAAAAATGGGAAAAAAGGCGACAGCACAGTACCTGCAAATTCCTTTTATTGCTCTTTGTAGTGACTCTACTTTGCTGGTGCGCTATATTGCTGCAAAGCAGTTTGGTCGTTTTGTTGCTTTTTGTCCTTCTCCGGATGACTTTTTAAATGTTTTTATAGCTCTATGTGCTGATGAAAACAAAGATATACGTGCTGCTGCAATTGAACAGCTTGATCTTTTTGTTTCTAATGTACTTTTGAAAGAAAGTTTATGTAAGATATGTGTTACTGCCGTGTCGCTTGCAAAAGACAAGGAACCGGTTGTTCGTATGGCTGTGGCAAATTTTCTTTATCTTTTTTTTTCTCCCAGCTTTATTGAAGTGTGTACTGCGGAGCAGCTACGGGTTATTTTTGAGTTGCTTATTGATGAGGAATGTATCGTCGGACAATGTGCCACACGTAATTTAGAAAAGGTGGCTGCTAGTTTTAGCAAATATCAGAGTTTTTTGGCAAACTCTAACGGCTTTATTAACGCTAACATTATTACAACTGTCCCAGCTTCTTTTTATTTGACAGAGGGGGGAAAGTGTAATAATAATAATATTAGTTTTGCCGACACTACTAATGATTACAAAAGAAGTGCAGGTAAAGACATTCCTTGCGATGTGTCTTGTGTCATGTCAAATACTGACTTTTTAATATTATCATTACAACAAGAATTAAATGAACAGCCAAATCAGTTACAGTGTGAAACAGGGGAAAATGTGGATAATGAAAAAAAACAAAAAGATCGGCAGCTGCAGGAACAGCAGTTGCATCTTCACAAGAAACAGATGGAAGGTATAACATTTGCTTTAGATTCTCTTTTTGAGTATTTAAACATTCTCAGTCAATCTAAGAACTGGCGCATCCGTGAGACGCTAGTTGTTGTTGTTCGCCACTTTACCATTGCTTTTAGTAGGGAGAGATTTGGCCCGTTAACATACATTGTGCGTTTGTTACTTCGAGATTCCGTCAATGCTGTGCGAGTGAGTGCCGTAGACACGTTGCGTGTTGTGGCGTTTGCGTATGGCCCCGAGTGGGCGGCCCCGGTGGCGTTTGACCTCCTGCAGAACGAGTTTGCCTCCATCGCTGAACAAAGTTACGTCTGGAGAGCAATGGCGATTAGGTGCCTTTCCGCCACTCTCTCAGTTGTGTGTGGATTGTCACCGATGGACCTGCGCCGTCAGGAGTTGCTGCAGCGATGGGTGCGTTTGGTGGAGTTTTTTTCTGCTGATGGCGTTTCAAACGTACGCCTGACCCTCGCGAAGTCGATGGTGGAGTTCTGGCCGCTGTACGCTGCGTGCGGTGTCCAGCACGGCGCTGCAGTCCGCGGGTGCGTTGAGCGACTGCGGCGGGACGTTGATGTCGATGTCTCACGCGTCGCGGCGGAGTTGGATATGTCTTCCATGCGTGTCTAAAGTTGGTAACAAAGCCTTGAAACAAGAACAAAAAGTTGGTTATGGGGTGGTGAAAGAAAAGAAATAAAAAGAAAAAAAAAAAAAAAGGAAAAAAGGAAAAAGAAAAGAAAATAAACAAACAAAAAACTTAACAAAAAAAACACCAAAAAAAAAAAAAAAAGGGGGGGGGGGGGATGGGGGGGGGGGAACAAGAACAATACAATTAAAAGGATAAATGAAATAAATATTTGTGTTTTTTTTTTTTTTTTTTTTTGTGTATACCTCAAAAACTAAAAAATTATATTTTAATATGTGGTTATTTATTATCTTTATTATCTTTTTTTGAAGCTTTTATAGGACTTTTTGCCGGGTTTAAAAAATAGAAAAATAATAAGTTTGGTGCTTTATTGTGTTTAAAGCACAAAACAAACACACGTACAAGTAAATAAAAAGGGGAGTTTATATATTTTTTTAATTAGGAAATTTGCAACGACACTTTTTTTATTTTTATTTTATTTTATTTTTTTGTTTTTATCAGTATAAAGAAGTGGATAGGAAAGAAAAGAAAAGTGGAAAGAGATGCTCTTTTTTTTTTTTTTTGTGTGTGTGTGTGTGTGTATGTGTATGTTTTATTTTGCTTTTGCTTAATTTTACAACAATAAGTTATCCATATATATACATATATATGTCTGTATATATATGTGTCTGTATATATATTGATTTTGTGTGGTATAATAGGTGTTGTATTTTTATTTATTTATTTGTTTATTATTACTATTTTGGTGGTGGTGATTTATGCGTGTATATTAATGTATGTATATGTATATGTATAAAGATCTATGTACATACATATGCATATGCATTTTTTCTGCATTGATGATTATTATTGTATTATGCATATATGTTGATATATATACATATATATATTTTTTATGTATATATATATTTTTTTTTTTATGGGCGAGTAGGAATGAGTGGATTGACATCACTTGTTCCGCCTTTTTGCATTACGAAAAAGCAAGGTGCCGACAATGTTTTGTGCGGGAGGGGAGTAAATAATGTTGCTTGCCAATGTGGCACTCCTAAACTTACAAATTTAATAGCTGCTGCCAAAGCTGGTGTGAGGCCAGTTGCCACTGACGCAGTGTTTTTAAGTAGAACACTTTTTTGCATACCGCCCGAAACAGATCGCGAGTCACAACGGCAAAGTAGAGATGGTCACAATTATATGTCTTCTTTATTATTTTCATTTCCACTTGACAAAAATTGTCTGTTTGTTGCATGTGGGCTAGATACACACTGTGCCGAGGTGTATATTGTGCGACTAGACCACTGTGAACATCCAACATATGTTCGCACTCATCTTCCAATTGCTGCACTATCGGGGTGCGTTCCGAGTTGTAGCGCCTGTTCTACTTTACATAGAACAGAAAAGGTACATGATACAAGAGAAAAAAATAGAAAAGAAAACAAGGGTGTAATGATGGAAGAGACAACGTATGACCAAACGAAGGGGTTTACTTCTAATTTTTCTTTTTTTTTTTCATCGTCGTTGCGTGAAAAACCGTGTCATGTCACTACGCCGCCGTCAACAAAAGGCGATGATAACAATACCAAAGATAGTGGAAGTGTTTCTCCAGACGCAGAATGCGCGGCTGCGTGTGATGGGAAGGAGTCATCTATTTTTACCTCTTTTTCTCCAGAGGCAACAGCGCACTTGCTTTTGGCCGCTGATGCTATGATGCATGCGATTTGGGCGGTGGAGGTGGACACCGGGACACTTACGGCCCGCGTTGTCTCCCCATCACATTACTGGCGCCGCAGGAGGAATGGTGGACGTGCTGGTGATAGTGGTGACAGAAGGGCAGAAGAAATGGCGCCGAGTCCACTTATTGGTGGCGTGAAGGGCTTTCTTGACGGGCCGTTCAGCACAGCCCGCTTTACCTCACCATCAGCGTTATGCTGGCGACTGGAGAATGTTGTGGATGACGATAATGGCACTGTTGGGTTTCAAAAGATTTCAGATGCGGGGCAGACAGCATCCTGTTGTAGTGTATTGTTTGTTAGCGATGTTGGTAATCACGCAATCCGGTATGTAAACTTTCGGAGCAGACTGGTGCGCACTGTTGCTGGGGTTGACGGCGTGCCAGGATATTGTGATGGCAACTACAAAATATCGCGCTTGCACGAGGCGGCAACTCTTTTGTGGTGCACATCAGGACTTTTATTTTTTGACAAAACAAACGGTGTAATGAGGCTTATTACAGGACTAGAAGGTGTTAAGCAGTCTTCTTCAAGAAAAGGAAACGAGAAAAATATTGAAAATAAAAACGAGTTGGCTGAACGTGGTGTTTGCCCTGACATTCTTTCAAACTCACATGCAAAAAATGTGAAGGGACGCTCAACGCCACGTGTGTGGACTGTTGCAGGCGGGATGTGCGCTCCACCAAAGACACACCGTGATGCTGAGGACGCCCATGCGACTTCATTGGGATTTCCACGTTCTATGGCACTAATGCCTGATGGTAGTGGAGTTTTGCTTGCTGATTGTCACCATCAAAGACTTTCTTTACTCTCCTCACGTGGTGTGGAACGCCTCTTTTGGTCGCACGACTACTCTGTTAGTCTTCCTTTTACTCAAAAGTTGATGGGCTGCACTCATATTGCGCCTTGCCGTGTTGAATTGTCTAACGCAGTGTCACGTGCGGCATTTCTTGTGAGCAGTAGTGTTCAGCGAAGCGTTTCACTTGTAATGTTATGCACAGAAGCAGAGGCTGGCGGTTCTGATGGCAATTCAATTTTAGATTCTTTTTCTACGCTATCGCCTATTCCTTTGCAATTCGCAATTTTGGCTGATAGTGTGCTGCCGAAATACATACACCAGGATAAAAAAATAGGTTGTGAGAAAAAAGTGTCATTTAGAAACATTGGGCGCAAATACAAGTTTTACGATAACTGCACCACTGCAAAAAGGCATAGTGGCAGTAGAGCTTCTGTTTCACTTGCAGGAAAGCCGCATTTTTCAGCAAACTGCGGAATAATATCACCCGCGCGTCTTTGTGTTTTGGGTGCCGCGGCTGACGACGACGGTTCTTTGGAGAGGGCGATAGTGCGATTGTTTAGGGTATATGCACACTACGCCAGCAAGCGTATGCCGTTCCACGCATTGAGTGACACGAAACCTTTGAAGCGTATTCAAGCGGGGTTTGATTCTGTTGTTTCATATTCACTTTCATTGTTGAGTTTTTGGCGTTTTATCGTGCACGCAGGATACTTTGCCGCATTTCCGTCTTGGTCTTATTCTGCATCTTTGCCTGGTTCTGGGGTTTCAACATATGCGACACCTTTTGGTAATGCAAGCGAGAGGGCAAAGGGTGGTGACTGCGTTCAGTCTATTTTGCGCGACTGGCGTGTTGTGGTTGAGCTGCTGCACGAATCAAGTACAAGGCAGCATGGCTATCATGTTATTTCCGTTATGAACTTTGAGTTTTTTTGCCGTTTAGTTGTTTTTTTCTACTACTGGGCACGACAGTGGGAAGGAAGTGGTGAAATTAGACATTCATCGTGTGACGTCGACGTGCGCTGCCAAATGAGTGCACCGTCTGGTAGTTTTTGCGAGGAGGAGGTGGTTGTGGCCTACGAGGACGCGGTGAGACGTTTATGCGCTGCGAATAATTGCTTGCGCGAGAAACTTAATGCGACAACGATGGTGGTTGCTGGCACTGCGACAGGAGAGAATGATGGCGACAAGGGAAGAAAAATAGGGGGCAAAGAAGGGGTGGAGAAAGTTTTTGCTGTCGATGACGTTTTACGACTTTTGGTGCGTAACGAGAAACAATTACGGCAGTTGTTTCATGCTTACAGCAGCACGATTACAACAGGGTGCGGTTTGTTTTCTGCTGCTGTGGGCAGCAAGAAAAAGAAGGGCTCATTGCAACTGCTTCACATGTTTTCTTTTTTTGCTAATATGTGTGGTTGTGAAACCGTGAAGATAAACCGAGTATCACTAATGCCATACAACATGTTTCGCGGGTTATTTTACGCCGTGAATGTGTTTCCTGAACTAATTAGCGAGTCACTTCTTAGGCGTGCTTTTGTTGACGCTGTTACTACTCCACTTTTCAACCGCTTATGCAAGGAGTGGGCCTTTTCTGCAGCACACCACAGCCATGAAACTCAAGGTGATGAGGGGAAGGATAACATACCTGCCTGTTTTTTTTTTAATGCACATGATAAAATGAAGTTTACTTGCAATAACGACGTTGGTCTTTCGTTTCTCTCTTTTACAGAGGCCTTTACGCGCGTTGCTCTTACCATTTTTTCACTTTGCGAAGAGCATGACAGAGCGATGTATCCAACTTCTGCTGCGAAGGTGGCTGCGCTTATGCGGTGGGTAAATCGTTCTGTTGAACTCGGACACACACACCAACAGTGTAGTGCAAAGTTACGTGGCGGTGTGCCTTTTCCCAGTAGCGTGCGAACTGTGGGGGCGTGTGACTCTTTGCCATTGTCATTATCGCTGCTATTTTCTGCATCACACACAATGCGCACTTCAATTGTACATGCAAAAGTTCCATTTGAATTTATTCCATTTGACACTTGTGTTTAACTGGGCAGGGTTCATTGAGAAGCAAAAGATAGATGATATTCTACACCACCTGAAAAAAAAAAGTTTTTTTTTTTTTTTTTTTTTTTTTTTCTTGCTGTTTTTGTTGTTGCTGTTGTTGTTGTTGTTTGTGTCTTTCGTATTATCTTCTTTACTTTTGTACGGATATTATTTTAATATTTACTGATTCACAATAAGAACAACATGTATATTGCACATAATTACGTTCTATATGTCTAATAATATATAGATGCCTTTGTTTGTTGATGTTTATACATTTTAATATGGTTTTATTTTTAATTTTAATTTTGTTGGATAACTGGTTTAAAAAACAAAAACAAACAAAAAACAATAATACTGACAATAATAGCAAAACAAAGAAAGCAAACTTGAATAACATCTTTACAGCAAGAAAAACAACAAGAACAGCAAAAGAAATACAAAAAAAAAAAAAAAAAAAAAACAGCTAACAAAGTGAAAAGTAATGGGTGCAGCAATCAGACGTGGCAAGTCAGCCTCAAGCAAAGAGTCCACGAAGGACTTTACGCAGAACAAAACGAAAGATGACGTCAAAAATAATAAGGAACATCCAGCTGAAAACTCAAATGCTGCTCAAAACTTTCAATGTAACGCCGCCAATAATGAGGTAGACGTAGAAAAACTTGAGGCCGCCTTTGACAAACTTCAAAAAGCGACCGACTGCCACTCGCTCCTCAAGAAGCACCTGACAAAGGAGGTTTTCGACATACTTAAGACGAGGAAGACAAGCATGGGTGCGACCCTCATGGACGTCATTCAGTCCGGTGTGGAGAATTTGGACTCCGGCACCGGTGTGTACGCGCCTGACGCGGAGTCCTACACCGTTTTTGCCCCCCTTTTTGACGCTATCATTGAGGAGTACCACAGGGGCTTCAAGCCGACAGACAAGCAGCCGCCGAAGGATTTTGGTGATCTGAGCACAATCGTAAACGTCGACCCCGACGGGCAATACGTGATCTCCACCCGTGTGCGCTGCGGGCGGAGTCTCGATGGCTACCCGTTCAACCCGTGCCTGAAGAAGGAGCAGTACGAGGAGATGGAGGCGGCCGTGAAGGACCAGCTGGAGACGATGACGGGCGAGCTGAAGGGGACGTACTACCCGCTGACCGGTATGACGAAGGAGACGCAGCAGCAGCTGATTGACGACCACTTTCTCTTCAAGGAGGGCGATCGCTTCCTGCAGGCCGCCAACGCTTGCAACTACTGGCCGACGGGGCGCGGCATCTACCACAACGACAACAAGACCTTTCTTGTGTGGGTGAACGAGGAGGACCATCTGCGCATCATCTCCATGCAGAAGGGTGGGGACCTGAATAAGGTCTTTGGCCGTCTTGTGGAGGCCGTAAACAACATTGAGAAGAAGGTGAGGTTCTCTCGCGACGACCGCCTCGGCTTTTTGACATTCTGCCCGACGAACCTCGGCACGACGATACGGGCGAGTGTGCACATCAAGCTGCCGAAGCTGGGCGCCGACCTCAAGAAGCTGGAGGAGGTCGCGGCGAAGTACAACCTGCAGGTGCGCGGGACTGCCGGGGAGCACTCGGACAGCCCCGACGGCGTGTACGACATAAGCAACAAGCGCCGCCTCGGTCTCTCCGAGTATGAGGCGGTCAAGGAGATGCAGGACGGCATTCTCGAACTCATCAAGCTGGAGAAGTCAATGAATTAGCAGTGTGTTCCGGCCAAGAATAATGGTGAGTGATGCTGGCACAAGCAGTTTTATATATATGTATTTTATAAACGTGTCATCATACGCGTTTGTTTGTTAATTTAATGAATTGTTTGTACTGCTGCTATATATATATATATATATATATATATTTAAAGGAAGGTTGATGTTTTGCACACAATGCATGTGCGAGCAGAAAAATGCGTGTCTGTGTATGGGAATATTTCCGTATGAAAGAAAATTTTGTTAAAGGTTTTTTTTTTTTTTTTTTTATTGTTGTTATTTTCCTTTGTAATGTATTTTAGTGTTATTGTTTAGATAACCGTATGTTTTTTTTTTTTAGGAGTGGTGGACTGTGTTTATTAAATACATATATACCTATGTATATATGTATTTTTTTTATTTTAATTTAATGTTTTTGTTTTTTAGTTGCTTATATGTTTTTTTTATTTTTCTTTTTTTTTTTTTTTATATATATATATATATTTATATTTGTTTATATTTATTATTATGTATATATGTATTTTTGTTGTTATGTTTTTTTTTTCTTCTTATGTTGATTTATTTTTTGTTTTTTTCTGTATATTTTGGGGAATTTCAAGTGAACTAAAAGGTTTTTTGTTTTTTACAAGCAGTTTGGTGTTTTTTTTTGTTTTTTTTATTTTTTAAATAGCTTAGGTGACTTACATAGGAACAAAACTAACTACAAGAACATAAGAATAACAACGATAACAAACAAAAAATCTGGTGGGGGTAAAAAAAAGAGGATATGTCGAATTTCAATAAGTGTGACAACAAATCCTTTAACAGTGGGTCTTTTGTTTTAGCCGCGCCTGTAAACTTTTCATGGGAAAATTTAAATTATTATGTTTCTGCTAAAAACGACGAAGGTGAAATAATACAGAAACAACTATTGCACAATTTCACAGGCACCGCTGTGGGTGGACGTATGTTGGGTATTATGGGCCCCTCTGGTGCTGGAAAGACGACATTTATGGGTGCTATAAGTGGAAGGCTTTACAACAAATCGGGCGTTTTGGAAGGTTGTTGTTTTTTGAACAACACAATTTTATCTGACAAATACAGGAAACTTTTGTCATACGTTTGCCAGGACGATATTGTGATGGGCAAGGAGACTCCTCGAGAGGCGATTACCTTTTCGTGTCGGGTGCGTTTGGGGTTGAGTCCGGAGAAAAGTGATAAAATTGTTGACGAAGTTATTCAGCTGCTTCATCTTGAAGAGTGTCAAAACACAATATTGGGTATTCCTGGAATTTTAAAGGGGGTTTCTGGGGGTGAGCGAAAGCGTGTCAATGTTGCCTCTGAGTTTGTTACAAACCCTTCTGTTATCATGTTGGATGAGCCAACTACAGGCCTCGACTCTGTTAACGCTCTGCGTCTTGGTAAATTGCTGCATGACATGGCAAAAAATGGAATGCGTACTGTCATTGCAACATTGCATTCACCATCGTCAGAACTGCTAGATTTGTTTGATGACTTGCTACTGCTTGCAAATGGCCATGTTATATATCATGGCCCGACAAATGAGTCAATGGCCTACTTTGCTGGACTTGGCTACGAGGTGCCCCCTTTTACTAATCCTAGTGAGCACTATATGAAAATGTTACAACTTCCTGAGGAAGAATTAACGCAGTTGTGGGTGGCGTGGGAGGAACACATAGCGTCATCTACTGCTGCAAAGAATCCATGTTTGGCTAAAATATGTGGTCCAATTACGAGCGAAGATGCCGTTTTGGATAAACAACTAAAGTTAAAAGGCGCTGGGTACGGTATTCAGTTTACTGAGCTTTGGAAACGTTCCTTTCGGATGTACCGCCGTGATCCTGGGACGTTGTATAACCGCACATTTCAAACATTGTTTTTTTCACTTTTTTTGGGTCTTTTTTTTTTTGATCTGAAATTGAATCAACAAGGAGTGCAGGATCGTATTGGTGTACTTTACATAGCCATGATGAAGAATATGTTTGAGGCTGCAATGCACGGTGTTTCCGCCTATCCTCCTGAGCGTGCAGTTTTTATGAGGGAACAATCTAATAACTCTTATAATGCGATTATTTATGTTCTTGCAAAATATACTGCTGAACTTCCTTTTCAAATACTGTTCCCGACGGTTTTTGATCTTATTTCGTACTTTATGCTTCACCTAACTCGTTCTTCTGAGGCCTTTTTTATTCATTGGTTTCTTCTTATATTAATTACTACAACGGGATACACGTTTGGTTTTATGTTTGCAACATTTTTTCGTACAAGCACACCAGCCTTTGCGCTTGTTCCAATAGTTTTTCTTCCACTTTTGATTGTTTCTGGTTTTTTTGCGAACACGAAACGATTGGTTCCATATTGGCTTTGGCTTAACTATATTTCTTTTCCTCGTTATGCGTATACAGGTTTTATTTTGAATGAATTTAGCCGTTTACCTGTGATTTGTGACCCTGTAACAACAAGTTGTATTTATGCCAATGGTGATGCTGTTATTGCGTTCTTAGGTTTTGAGGGTTGGCGATATTTTTATTCATTTTTGGGTTTATTTTTTCTTCAAGTGTTTTTTCTTATGGTTGGTGGAATTGTTTTGTTTGTTAAGAGCACAAAGCGAAGAAGTAGAGTTAAATTTACAAGAAAAGTTAGCAATTCTTTTGACTTTAAAAGCAAATAGTGGGTAGTAAATTAAGTAATTATGATTACTGATAATTGTAAGTTGTAATTTGTTGTTATTAAAAGAAATCAAACCAGTAGGAAAATAAAAGTGCAAATAACAACAACAACGTCAAAAAAAAAAAAAAAAGATAAATAAAAAATAATAATAAAATAATAATAAAATAAAAAAAAATAACAAACTAAAAAAAAAAAGGAAAAGGAAAAGGAAAACAAGTGGATGTTTTTGTGTTTTATGTTTTGCATGCTTGGAGAAGGAAATATTTATTTGTTGTGGAATACCGAAGTGAGTCTGCATGTTTTTACAACGTATAAATACATATATATATATATATATATAAATTGTAGCTAAACCAAGTTTTTTTTTTTTTTTTTTT